>VNJZ01002207.1:0-14287 GCA_008042795.1 Drosophila asahinai | reverse complement strand
TATTTTATATATTTTATATATTTTAAATATTTTAAATATTTAACATATTTTTTATATAATATATTTTAGGTTTTTATTACTAATTAAAGCTAATTTATTTATTATTTTATAATTATACTGTGAAAAGTCTTGGCTTTGGTCTTAAATAAATCTTAAAATCAACCTAATACTTCTTACATTGTTTTGTGACTTTAAATTTATATTATTTCTCCTTAAGAACTGTAGATCTTTACTAAATTTTCTTATAAATAAATGCAATTCATCAATAAATGAATTTAATTTGAATACTTATTTAACACCGCCTTGCTTTGCTTTAAAATTTCTAAATGTTCCTAGCTGCAACTTGGCTAAATGCTATTTAAAAGTGGTGACAACGCTGCCAAGTCAGAAGAAGGTTTAAAGGATTTAATATCTAGAGCTGAACCAAGTAAAAAAAACACAGGGAACTTCTTACCAATATAATTCCCAACTGGATACTTACACAGAAAGAATACTTAAGGAAAAATGGATTTAATATAAGAAAATACGTACTAAAATAACTACCGAGTCCATTTGTTCTTACTTAGAGGTGGTTTTGTACTCAGTTTAAGTGGAATTTTAAAGAGCACAATTTCAAATATTAAATTGTTTTACAGTTGAAAGCATGAGTTATTTCTTAATTACAATGAAAGTTAAAGTTGATCAACATCAGATAATGATGAGGAAGAGGTGCCCCGTCTAAAATATAACAAAATATTATAACACAGTCTGTTGAATAAAGTCTCTCCAAGAACCCTATTTTTCTACCTTCTTCCTCAAAACTAAAAAAGTGTCAGAACTTTGCTTCAAAGTCCAAACTTTAATTACAGAAATTAGCATTGGCCCAATATTCCAATTTCGTTTCCGATTTAAAGAGAGCACAATCTTTTTGGCCCAAGTGGTTTTGGCATTTGTATGCATATGTAATTATTTGCATTTTGTTGGCTTTTGTCTAATAGCCTGGCCACCGTCACCGTCACCGTCACAGTTACCGCCACCGCCACTAAAACATTTTCTGGCACATTCAAAAAAGCCGGAAAACTTGTCGCTCGGTCGCCATTTAATTTTTATTGGTCGAAAAACACTGGCCAAATATTGATTTTTGGCAAAGAGAGGAGAGAGGAGCCTGCTTTCCCCGTAGACGTTGACAAACAAGAGTAATTATATGTACTTAGGACTGTTTCCTTACACTCCGGTTAACTTGAAAGTGTCAGGTAAACTAAACAGCCCCTTGATATATATGTAGATATCGTATATATATATATACATATTCTCTGGTCTGGTATATATAGTGTGATGCCGTAAAAGTGCCGAATATAAACAATCAGCGAGAACTCGATGCTGCTGGGTGATGATAGGAGATTGGGCGATGGGCGATGGGAGGAGCACCCATAACGTAGGTACACATTTCATCAAAATCGCCTTTTTCATATAAAATTGCTGTAAAAGCCACAACTGAAACTCATCGCCAACCGGTCGGTCCTCGCCCCATGCCACCTTCTCCTCCACTCGTTCGGCGGTGAATCCTGGCCATGCCTGTCCTGGAGAGTCCTCTAGCCGAGCCGAGCTGTGTGAATGTGAATGTGTCAGCATAAATAACAAGTGCCATACACTTTTTGCTGAGTTTAACTGCAACATTAAGCTTAGCTGGAGTAGCGCAAAATGGGCCCTAAAATGTAAACAACAAGTTGACAGACAAATGACATAAACTACACTCAGAAGTCATCTTACTGCAAATGGAACTTTAATTTCGGGGCCGACATTTCCCGGGCTAAAAGCGGGTGGCTAAAAGCGGGTGGCTAAAAGAGGAGGCATGGCACTCGACATGGATTTTATTCCCATTGTGACTGCCATTAAGTGTCATCAGGATGATTCCAAAATGAGCGAAACGAAGCCCCGCGGGCCCCCGGGCTAGCTTTATTTATGAAAGTCATTAAATCGTTACAGTGATTTATATGCCAACGCACTTGTGGGCCTCTCTGTAATTTGTTAAATAATATATATTGATACCTTTTAATATCGAACTCACTGTGTGGAAAATAATTAAATAGAGTCATTAACGTAATTGAGTCACTCGCATTAGATGCTTTAATCAACTCAGTCAAATCCATTATGGCGTTATGACACTATTTATCGAAGGTTTCCATTGGAGCACTGGAAAAGAGGTAACTATAAATGATCTTTGCTTGAGATTTAAGTTAAGTTAAGTTAAGTTAAGTTTAAGTTAAGTTAATTTAAGTTAAGCTTGAGATTTAAGTTAAGATCACACTTGTTTTTTGTTTACTTTTAAATGGGTAAGATTCTATCAACTTAGTCAAATTCATTATGGTGTTATGACACTATAGAAGGTTTCTTTGGAGCACAGAAAGAGGCAACTATAATTGATCTTGGCTTGAGATTTTTTTTGGTAAGGAGTGCAACATCATACTTGTTCTTTTTTTTATAAATTAATAAATAAATGTTTTAATCACCTCAGTCCCGTCCATTATGGTGTTATGACACTATTTGTCGAAGGTTTCATTGGAGCACAGAAAGAGGTAACTTTAATTGATCTTGGGCTGAGATTTTTTTGGTAAAGAGTGCAATATCATACTTGTTTTTTTATAAATATAGTAATTAAATAAATACTTTAATCAACTCAGTCAAGTCCATTATGGTTTTATGACACTATGCATAGGTGGTGGAAAGTGTTGTTGCAGGAAAGACTTTATATATTATATATTATTTTTTAATTAAAATAGGTAAACATTTTACATGATTTGCTTAAATATAATATAATATAATAAATATTTATTGTCGACTTCAGTTTAATAAATAAATCAATTTGCTACTTTATTGTGTAATGACACTAAGTTTAACGAAGACTTAGTTGGAGCACAATAAGAGAAGGCATGGTCACACTTTTCCTTTATTTAGATTCAAGCTAAACTTTTGGCTTAAATATAATAAAAATGTATAAAATGTTTTATAAATATATATTTTATATATTTATTTTGCGATTTTTATCAACTTAGTGTTAATAAATGATATTAAAACGCGACTTTATGAAGAAAGCCACCTCTTACCCATCAGTATCCTGTACCAAAAATAAGTAAGCCATTAAGTGAACGCAATTTCTTGATTCAAATTTAATGTTATTATATTTTTTTAGAAGTTTGTTGTCTTAATAGCCACCACACGAGCTGGAGCCGCAGGGAACCCGAGTGATGACAGCTCCGCAGGAGAAGACGTAACTGGTTGGACAGGGTGGTGCTGGAATGCCGCTGGGCGCCTGATACTGCTGCTGCTGCTGTGGCTCCTCGTCCTGGTCGTAGCTGCGGCCAAAGCTGCCAAATCCGATTCCTCCAAATTTACCCCTGGAACCAGGCCTACCAAAGCCAGGCCCACCAAAGCCAGGTCCTCCAAAGCCGGGTCCTCCAAAGCCGGGTCCTCCAAAGCCGGGTCCCCCGAAGCCAGGACCCCCAAAGCCAGGTCCGCCGAAACCAGGTCCACCGAAAGAAGGACCTCCAAAACTGGGACCCCCAAAGTTATTCTCCACAATCACCTCCTGGACTATCTGCTGCTGGCGAGTCTGGCGATTCAGCTCCTCCAGAGACTCTGGAGCAATTCCCAGACAACCAGGAGCGGCGGCGACGGCGGCTAAGGTAGCGAGGCAACCGAGAAGATACTTCCACATGGCGAATCGATGATGGGCTCTGGCGACGGGCTAAGCTGAGACAATGCAGCTGAGGCGGCGGTAAGGTGGGTTTTATAACTTCGCCGAACTGAAAATGTGCTGTGCCAAGCGAAATGCGGAAATGCAGAGCCACCAATGGCCAAGACACACTCGGAACTGGGATGTGAAGCGGAAAGTTCGAACTAGATGAGGAGATTCATTTAAATCCCAAAACTGTGGGTATGTATTAGAAATAAATCCGTATAAGATAATCTTTTAAAGTCCAAAAAAATAAATTATCAATCCAAAATAAACTATGCAATATAATAGAATATCATGGTGAATTATAAGGAATGCTAAATTCGTTATTTATTATATAAAATTAAATATAAGCTTAATAAATATTAAATAAATTGTACATAAAATTAAAGAAATACTTTAAAATTTAATGTTGCAGTAAGATTACTATAATATACCCAAAAATAATTTTATTTACTATGTGAGATAAATATATATAAAAAAGAATATCAAGTTTAACCCCATTTAAATACAATATCTTCTTTTATTTCCATTCCCCATGTTATCAAATTTGTGAACTTCCTTTTATTTAATTCATATGCAATAAATATATATTTTTTATTATTAAATATCTTCTTAATATATGTACAATAATATATACGCTCCGAAGCTTTTTCCACAACCGGAAACCTAAAGGTCAGCACATCATTTCTTTCTTATTTCTGCAGTCTCGATTGGGTTCCGATATAAGTTTGTATATTTTTTTGCTGTGCTTGTGGATTTCAAACGTTTTTATGTCATTCTTCCGCCAGCCCACCTTTATAGGAATGTTAATGCTGAGATCAGCAATTGGTAATATCAAGAAATCTAGGTAAGTATAGTAACTGCTTACTGCGATTAATTAATTTAATATAGGTTGGCCCTTTGTGATGTGAATATAAATGAGGGTTTGTGTTTGTTTTAAGCGGAATTTACCCATTGAGTTAGGTCAGCTACAAGCTTATAGTAAAAATAGTAAACAAACTTATATATAAAGGTTTAAAGCTAAGTATATATTTATAGAAACTAAAAGATGTTATTATTTATGACAAGAAAATAAGTAAAATAAAGAAAATAAGATAATAAAAAAATATTTTCGATTTAGAGGAATATTTCTTGAAATAGGAAATAAAGGGCTCGACTTTATGGCAAAAACATAGAAAGACCAGGCTATTTACTATATTTATTAATGATTAATAACCTTATAACATTATTTATTTTAATCTTATGCCAAAAACATAGAAGACCAGACTATTGACTATATTTATAATTAATATTTTTATTATATTTTTGAACCTTTTTATTGGCAATGCATCTGTTTATGTTTCTTTCAGAGAGTACCACGTTTCATTACTACCATTTCCTAGGGACTCCCCCGTATGTGTCATCAATCAAAAACTAAAAAGAAACAAACTTGGGACGAACTTTGTACATTTGTATATCAAATTATCATGAAATTGATATTTTATTGAACAAGTTGTACACTTTTATGGGTCCATCAATCATGGGCACCCAACTTGGACATGTTAATAAACCGATAAAAGCAACAGTTAGTGGTCTCGAGATGGAAAACACGCTGAGACACAAGTTCTTGGCTGATTAAATTTATGCGCCACAAATGGTAAACAGAATATCATATTTCGTTCGCAATTAAGTCCGCTAATCAGCCGTATTTGTCGCTGGTCTGTGTTTGCCAATAAAGAAGAGTAAAGAAAATGGAAAAAGGGAAATGCAAAAAGGGGGCCAGCGACTATGACTATGAGTGTCATTTGCCGGGCATTTTTATTTCGCTTTTTATTTGCAAAATGGGGCGTGTTAGTAAGTATATATTTATATTTGTTGACTGTCATTTGCCAACGTCGACTAGGACGACGACATGTAAGGCGCTTCATTAGTTAAGCAACTTTTCTAGGGGGCCAAGTCGAGGCTGTTTCTGTTTCTGTTTCTGTTTCAGCTTCTATTTATTTTTTCCATGTTAGCCAATATATATACATATAGTATGTGTGTTGGCCTGGCCAAAAACTTTGGCTGGCATGTATAATAAACGAGGGAAAAAAGTAAATACGACATATGTATGCAGTACTTGGGGCTGTAATAAAACGTACTGCATCTTTAATGTGCCTAAGGAAAAATGAAATGGACTGACAGTAAAAGAAGCTGAATTTATTACACTCGGACTGGGCAGGAGCTGGGAGCTGCAAGCTGGAAACTGAGGCTCAGCTGAGTGACTTATGTAAGTGTCAGGCCATATTTTTAACCCTCTGTGCTCCAATTACGGGCACCGCCCCAAAAAAAAGCAGCATCGATAAGCACTGCATACTTATGTGGGCTGCGACTGCGGCCCCCCCAAGTTATTAAAATCAACAGCAATAAATTAGCATATTTTATGTTTGGATAAATACATTGGAGGACTGGACTCTCGGGGAAGTTGTGTGTGAAGTTTTTGGCTCAGCACTCGAAAACTGTCGCCGAAACAGGACCAAAAACCAGAGAATACTGATACTGGGAGCCAGGAAAATGGATGGGGAAAATAGCAGGGTTCGGCGGGGGCTATATGACAGAAATGCACCAGGCACATAAATCAGGACAAAAAGCAAAGACAAGGGAAAAGTTGTACCTCCCCCCCTCCCGAAGCACCCACAAAATGTGAGAGAGAGAGACCTCGTCCTCGTCCTCGTCCTCGTGCTCGTCCTCTCTGCCAATGGACAAACAAGTGAGGATTTTACATTTTGCTAGCCAACAGAAAAAAAAAGAAAAAAAAAAGAAAGAATTTATGCAAAACAATTGTCAACAATGAGGGACAGAGAGGAGGACATGGGCACCGAGCGGGATTAGTTTCGGAGGAGAAAGCCTGGATGTCTGGATGTCCTGGGTGCCAAGGCGAGTGCATTGTTCTCTTTACCCAATATCAGTTTTTCGAAAATCAGTTGGCAAATGCGTAACGCCTTAGTAGGTTCCCCACTCCCACTCACCCTCCCCCCCATTAAAACCAAATAAATTCAGAGAAGTGCCTCCCAGCGCCACCCCCTAAACCGCACTGCAATGTGACATTATCTGCTTTAATTGCATAATAAAGCACTTTTAATTAGGTTTTTACATAAGAGTCGACCAGAAACAGCGCGGCCACGCCCACCAGGCCCACCATGCCCACCAGGCCACCGCCCACCGCCCCCAAAAAACCGCACAAGTCGTTAAATTGCGAAAGAGGGCACGCCGGCATGGGTCGGAATTCGACTCTATATAGGATCAGTGGAACATAAAACAGAATCTCATTTAAAAACTGCTAAAAGAAGCGCCAGCGGTTTGGCCGCCTGGCCTGGCTGCACCGAGAAAAACTAATTAAATCGCATTAAATCGAATTGAATCGAATCAATGGGTTCATTGTGTAATCCCTGGAAAAGCCTTGAAAGTGCCCTTTAAAGTGCGCCCAAAAGCAGGCAGTGCTTTGTTAGTTATAAGTGCTGGCAAGCAACTTTTTTAGATTCCCCTGCTAACCGCTCCCAAACTATATTACAAACAAAGTTATATCGTTAAAAAGAAAATCAAATTTACACAGACCTGGCCACCGCAAACATTTTATTGCATACTTTTGGCCACCTTTTTTTATGGATTTTAAAGCTTCTTGTGATTTTTGTGGCAGCCTTGATAATGCGTTTCCCTTGAATGCGCCACAGTAATCGTTGAAAGGTTTGGAAATCCCCTAAGCAGGCTCGCAAAAGTATGCTGTGATATATGCAACATATCGTCTGCAGAGCACAGCATACTTTTAGGAGCCCGCTTAGGGGATTTCAAATCATTTCAGCAAGTGCTTTAAGGAACTGCGTAAAAATTAGTTTCCTGTTTAGGTATATAGGAGGTTCATGCTTTCAGCAGTCCTACAAAATGAGATCTAACTTGTTTGGGGATTTAAAATAAATGTAATGGGGGTATATACGGAAAAATTAGCTGAAAGTTCAATGGAAGTTCAATGAAAGTTATGGGGGTTTTTTAGGGACTTTAAACCTTTGCTTGGTGAAATCTTGCAGTGGGTAAATTTTATAGATTGCTTGTGTTTAGAGATAATCTAATTCGAGGTTTCTTTTCTTTTTAATAAACATAGATAGCCACATAAATTGCTTAAAGTTCGACAATAATAAAAAAGGTTGTCTAAAAGTATGCCGCAAAAATTAATTGCATACCTTTTGACGCCATTTCAATTGATTTCAAACCTATTTCACGATTTCCTCAAAAAGGTTGCTTACTTTCAGTAATCCTTGAATAAAAAAAGCCATTTACAAGATATAATATGTTATATTAGATATTTTTACCATTTTTTTTACCCTTTTCAGACCAAAAAGCTGTTAAGGTAGCACCTCTCCCATTTGTTTTTAAACAAAGAGATCAGGCAAATGATTGAATTAAATCCCTTTTATTGATATATGCAAATACCGTTCAACTTTTGCAATTAATTAATATTTAATGGTGGCGTTTCTTTCGATTTTCATTACCTTTAATACCCATCAATCGATTTTAATACAAGGACTTTGCATGTTCCTGTTTTTGTTTATTGCCCCTCCGCCCCTCCGCTTCTTTGTTTAATTGCACATGCAAACAGGCGGCAGGCCGGCAGAGGCTGGCCGAGTCAGCCTGTAAATAAAATCTGTAAACAACAGCATTCGTGTACACTTTTTTAAGTATTTAACACCTCACGGCAATGGCAATGGCAGTGGCAACAAAAACAAAAACAAAGACAAAAACAACCCAACACAACACAACACAGAATCCAGTGCTCTTTTATTGACAATTAATTTCGAACCTTTCAGCGGCCCCTTTGTCGCTGCACTTCGTTGCGATTCGATTCGTTGTTTGTTTCACAATTCACAATTCACAGAAGGCGAAGCCGAAGCCCTCCCCCCTGGGGAATCCCCGGAATTCTTAGGGACGCAGCTGGATATAAAATTTTTATATTTGCCAGGGATTTCTGTATTTCTGTATTTTCTTTTTTTTATATTTTTTGGCAATGGAAAAATCGATTTGATGACAAATTTTTTGGCGAGGCTTGTTTTTCTCCGTGTCGGCGGGGGCAAAGATGCGGGCTGTGTGGAAAAAGGCGTGACACAAAACTTTGGCTGTCTATATTCCCATATCCTTTATATCCTTTTCCTTTTCGGTGTGCGGGGGCAAAGAACAAAAAACCAAAAAAACCAAAAAAACGTGAAAAACTTAATCCAAGTCCAGTCGAGCTGCATGCACGCAATGTTAACTTTTGCCAAAAGCGGCGCTGACAGGGAGCAGGGAGGAGGGAGGCTGGGATGCGATATAGTAGGGGGTGGGTTACAGGGTCCTGGCTTGGCCCGCAACGACCTTCAGCTAGGAGGAGACAGAAGCTGAGGCTGGAGCTCCGGTTCTGTCGCTGTTTGTGCTTCAATTATGCCAAAAATGCGCACTGACACGTAAAAATAATGCATACTTCAAGGCGCGCCACCGAAACCGCACACTACAATATATATCCGTGTGTATACAGTCGAGCCTCGGCAGCACGAACTTGCCGCAACTTTTGTTCGTCTCCCCAAAGTGAAACTTTTGGACCGAAACTAGAAACAAAAGTGATTACCAGAAGTGCCTGGCTTAGCCACTTCATTTTCAAACAATTATGTGTCCATTATGGGTGATGTGGATGTTACAAGGGGCTTACGGTCTGGTATCTGGGGGTTTGTCTTTTAAAAAGTTGTACATATTCGTAAATAACAGGGCAGAGCAGGAAGCGTGTCGGGCATATAAATTCGTTAGAAAATTCCATTTGGCTTTATTATTATTTACTTACTTGGAGTTTTACCAACTTGTATTGACTTTTATTTAATGCACTTTTCTCAGTTTATACACTTAATAGATTATGTCCAAATAGTACCATATTTTTTGAAGTAAAGAAATCATAATTTATACAAGTTAAGACTTTTAATTTTGTGGAAAAATTTACCATTTAAGGTAAGTAAATATGTACATATGTAAAACAGATGGTTTTTTAGAGTTATCCACACTAACTTGTATTTAATGCACTATTCTCATTTTATATCCTTAACAGATTAAGTCCAAAATGTACAGAGTTTCTTTAGATAAAGGAAACTTTATCATCTCATAATTTAAACAATTTAAAGTTTTTAATTATCTTGAAAGCAAATTTGTATATGATACAGGTAGTTTCTTAGGGTTCCCCACATTTACTTGTATATAATGCACTATTCTCACTTTATATTCTTAATAATTTGTATTTTAATTAATTATGATCTCATAATTTTTACCATTAAACCCATGAATTACCTTGATTAATTAACACTTTTTAAGTAAATAAATATATGATACACTTGCTAGCTTAAATTATTGCCTAGAAAAAAATGTGACGGCAGAGGCTGGGCAGAGAAACTGTCTAGCCTTAACAATATATAAAGTTAAGCTGTACATAATGTTAGGTTAACAAACCACTGTTAAGCTCTCTCTTGCGCGCTCTAATTGCTCTCTGGTGCAGATCGCTGAGAGTGCAGATAACTGTTCCTACCTTTCCAAGCTTACAAGAATCATAGCCTATATTTTGGCTGATATTTCCAACTCACAATTTTTCCATGGTTCCGCCCAGGGAAGTTGGACCGTACATGCACATACATATATTTATATGGCACAGAGGGTCGGGCAAGAAAGAGCGACCGAGTTGACAATGCCCGAGGAGACGGACGGACACGGGAAAAATCGAGAAGAGGCAGGAACTGCAAGGGAGGAAGATGGGGGAAAGAAAAGGAAAGGAAAGGAAAGGAAAGGGTGTGTGTGTGTGTGGAGTGAAATGAGGAAAACCAGCAGCGGCAGCCATGGCAATGCATATAACATTTTAATTTCCTGCTTATTAGCTGGGCCACGCCCACAAAAGGCAGCCAGCCCACGCAAACTAACCCGGCTCATAACCGCACACACCCGCACACCCGCACACCCGCACTGCCGCGCCCTAACCCAAACACTCACACACCCACACCCACTCGAACTGAAACTAACACACACTCACAGCTAACGAACCCGCACACACACTTAGCCACCCACTCACCCAGACACACTAACACGCACACACACACTCGCACTCGCAGGCGGGGGCCACTCACCCACACCAGCTCAAATAATACAATACAAACAACGACTTGGAGTGCACTCTGCGAAGAGATTAAAAATAGATTTAAAGAAAGCGCTTAAATGGAGCAAATATAAGCCGGAGAAAGAGCTGTAGAAAAACAGACCGGAAGAGGGGCCAAGGAGAATCGAGAATAGATGGAATGCAACGAAAGCCGATAAGTGGCAGACCAAGAAGCTGTCACGATTTAAAGACACAGTTCTTCGATAAAAATTCGGATAATCAAAGGTATTTAATGCAGGGTTTCAAAAAACAAACAATTCTAGCAAGGAAATCTCCTGAAATGTTGCCTAAAAGCATGCAATGGAATGTATGCCAAGGGTACCATTTTTAAAAGCATACTTTTAGGCACTACTTAAAGTGCTCTAAGGTCTCCAGTGATGCTTTTAGGTTTTTCTAATTAATATTTCTTTAATACCTATTCGTAAAAGTTCTCCATGCAATACCACAATATGCAAATTTTACCACATTTCCAAAGGATTTGAAATCAAATACCTTCCCTGAAAAAGCATTTAGAATATAAGCCGTGAAAGTAGAAGAGAAATCAATTGGAAAACGCTTAAGAACAGACAGGGAAAGCACCAGGAAACCAGGAAAACAACAAAGGAGAAACGAAAGCCGATGAGTGGGAAAACAAGAAGTTACCAAGATTAAAAGATAGTTTCCTTCATAAGCAGATATCGGTTACCATTTTCCATTTTCCATTCCCATTTTTTTTTTTGTATTTTTTCTCGTCTTTGCCAGCACACTTTGGCGAATATTAAAGTTGATGCTTATTAAAAGCAGAAGGGAGAAAAAATGCTTTAAGGCGAAACCTTAAAATATGCAAAGCGAAACTCTTATCTGAAATTTACATTCTGTCGTATACGTAATTTGGACACAAAAGGGAATGCAATTTATTCTAAAGTTTGTGGCTTTATTTTTTTAGCGACTAGTTTTTCTAACAAGGTAAATGTTTATGGGCCAAAAAATGCAAGCAGGCAAGCAAGCAGGGCATAACAAAGAATGGAGGAAATTTTGAAAGTGGCCTATTTGCCCTGTACTTATGGTACATACTTTCCTAGCCGTATTCGCATTCGCATTCGCGTTTCTTTTTTCCGCTCTTCTGGAGCACTTTCGGCGGCTCCTCGGGGGCTGCCTGGCCTTAACCAAAATCAAATAGATTCTTCTCAAAAATGTTGTATAAATAAAAACAATGTGAGGAGGGGGAAACATGCTTTTTAATTGGCTGCACAACATTGACCTGGCGTACGTGACGTATGAGTAATATTTATGTGTATTTGTGAATGACTTGCACAAATAGCTGAGCGAAATAACGGAACAAGAGCCGGGTAAATGCCGACCAGGAAGAGAGGATGGGAAAAGGAAAGGGAAAAGGAAAAGGAAAGGGGAAAGGGGAAGAGGAACGGGAACGGGACAGAGAAGGAGAAGGAACAACACACACAGAGACGCAGACGGAGGCGGAGGAGAAAAACGAGAAAATCCACTAGCGAATCTACCCGGTGACCCAGGCGACTAACGGGACACACGAAGATGCAGTGGCAAAGATACAAGTACAGGCTGACAGGGCTCCTCATGCACACGGATACTCAGCTGCAGATACATACACTTACGTGCAAACACACTCACACACACACACACACAGAGAGTACATAAATGCAGGCATTAGTACACGGCAAGAAATTATTTCAGCACATTATTATTCAAAAGTTACCCTTTAATATTTACTAAGTAAGGTCACACTGACTCTAAGGATTATTAAGTATTGCCAAATTAGAGATTCGTAGGGCCACACTATATATATGAATTTATAAGTATTAATTTAGTATTATTCAGTATTTTGACAGGGCAAACTTTAAACTTTGTGGTATAAATAGCAGCCGGAAGTCTTGGCTAGCTCAGTCCTTTTTGGACTCCGGACTCCTCTAGAAGTCTACTTTGTTTTATTTATATTATTTATTTTCCTGTATTTTATGGGATAGCTAAGCGACTCTTAATTAATTTTTTAATTAATTTAATCATTCATATTAGTTACCTGTGGGTTTTATTATGTAATTTTGTATGCGGACATTAGTATCAGTCTAGTTAACTGAAAGTCAAATGTTAACGGGCAGATCAGAGTCACCTTTTGCCAAAAAGAAAGAAAAATAGACCTAAGCTGCGGATATCTTATGATGAATGTAGAGCTTAGTTAGAGGTTAATGGTAAATACAATCCGGGTTTCTCAATATCGGATATATTTAACCCAAGGTCAAATGATATCAGGCCGATGGAACTGCAGTTAAATGTTCAAAAGCAAAATATATTTAATCTTGTATCTTATGATAAATATAGAGTCTGGTTACGGAGTCTTTCAAAGTTAACGTTCACTTTAACTGGACCTAATTAACCCAAGGTTAAATGATAAAAGGAAGAGGTACCTGAAATTTGGTGTCAACACTGATGTTAAATGTAAAAAATAACCTGCGAACAACTCATGCTACATATTAGCTCTAGTTGGGGAATGACTAAAAGTTAACGTTCACTTTAACTAAACCTAATTAACCGAAGGTTAAATGATAAAATGGAGCCGTAACTGCAATTTGAAGTCAACTCTGATGTTAAATGTAAAAAATAACCTGCGGACAACTCATGCTACATATTAGGTCTAGTTGGGGAATAACTAAAAGTTAACGTTCAATTTAACTGGGCTGGACCGACAGTTAAGTGATAAAAGTGGGAGTTAAGTGCAGTTTAAGAGTGGAAACCATGAAATTTGACATTGTAATCCTAATTTTCTCCCCGTGGATGAGTGTGTGTGGGATGCGTTTTGTTTGTCATGAGCGCGCGGTTGGCATCCAGCCTACGAGGCCCCATTTCCGCCTCCGCCTCCGCCATCGCCGTCGCCTTCCCCTGTGTCGCCGCCCCCAGCCCGCTGGTGGTGGTGGTGTCCCTCTGCATCGCTCGTTTTCCTGTCATACCCCGCACATTTTTCATTACACACTCTGTCCCTTGCAGCAAACGAAATTTTCGGATGCGCCTCGCGCGTCTTGCCACGGCGGCTTGTACTTTGCCACTCACACACACACCCCGCACACACACACTGGCACACTCAGCAGCCGCACACCCAGCCAGCCAGCCAGCCACACTCGAACACACACATGTGGCCAAACAATATAAATCACCAGCACTCACACAAACGTGCGACAGTGGTGGAGTTGGAGGGGCGCCGACCAGGACCAGGAAGTAGGATGAAATATCGATTTAATATAAGCCGGCGAAATGTATATACATATTTTGAGAATTATACCAAAACGTGACTGAAACATATACAAAAAGGAGAGACGAGACGGTCAAAAACGCAAAAACGCCCCGTTACGTAATCTGCCGCAACAAACATTTTCCTCCCCCCCCCCCCCCCCCCCCCCCCC
>VNJZ01002188.1:0-63580 GCA_008042795.1 Drosophila asahinai | reverse complement strand
TATACGTTGTCTACTTTTTGTTTTATTTATATTTCTCGCATAAATGTATTCAAAGTGTGCAAAATTTCGACATACTCGTATATAGTATTTACGCTAAGCACAATTTAACAAAAATTTTAAACTGCACAGCCCACTGTACCGCGACGATACACAGACAGGCGCTTGAATTTTGTGTATTCATCATTTGTCTGTGTGCGTGTTTGCTACACATTTTGTATGGGAATTAGGCAAAACTTTAAAGATTTATTGTGACTAAACTAAGAGCGTCCCCAACATAATTTTTATACCCAAATGTATGTTAAGGCACACCCTATCTATGGTTTTTTTTTTTTTAATTTTTTGGAAGGGGCCCGTATAATAGAAAATTACCAAAAGATTTGTTAAAATTTGAGGTGTAGATCTTAAAATACAGTTTTTCAATTAGGAAGGATATCATTAGGTTTCTTTTCCTTAAAGTCAATTTATCAATATGGTCCTTTGGCTAATTATGTATTAATAATATTCCCTTTTGGAACCTCATAATCCGATCCTTTTTAATCCAAAAATTTCACATATAGAATGATTTTTTTGCTATATTTTCCGGCGGGAAAACGTCCAAGTGGACACCACTGACCCGCATCAGCGGCGGCATCACACCACCACCTTTACCACCACTAAATGTGTGCAGTTAACGAAAAAACAAAAAAAAATAAGAATGGGATATTGGAGGCATAACAACAACTGCTCCTTAAACTCAATTCATTCCTTCGCTCGCGCTCTCACTCTCTTTCTCTCTCTCTCGCAGACTCCTTTTTGGGAGTATGAGAAACGACTCCTGCTCTCTCTCTGTACGTCTCTGTCTCTGTTGCACTTCTCTCGCTGCGCTCTCCCTCACACCCGCGGGTTTAGTTGTCATCGACGTTTTAAGTGGTTTTTCTACTTCGGACGTGAACTTTTTCTTTTCTTTTGTTTTTTGTTTTTGCTTTGCAGGATTTTCACGTTTTGTGTTGTTGTTGCTTGAGTAATTTTTTTTTTTGTATTTTTGTTTGCTGGAAATTGAAATTCTTACAGTTTCTTTTGTTGTTGTTGTTGTTGTTGTTGCTGTTAAGTGGTGGGTTTTCCTTGCTGCCTCTTCTGCGTTTTTTGTTTTACGACAGTTTTCCTTTGTTCTTTTTGCTACTTCAGTTGTTGTTGTTGTTGTTGTTGGTTTTATGGCCTGATGAAAATTCTTCTTTTTGCGCGTTTAGTTTTTCTGCGTTTCTGGGAGTTTCTGGTCGACGAATTCACAGTTTTCCACATTGCTGTACTTTCGAGGCGGCGGCAACTTTTCTCATTTGTAGCGGCTCTAGATGTTGTTGTTGTTGTTGCTGCTTGGATCATTATCATTAGCATCATTATCGCGCCATCATCATTATCGCTACATCATCATCGTCACTCTACTACTCTCCACTCCTCTTACACACACACACTGGCGCGCACTTAAGTCTGCGTCTTGAAAAATCTGCGAAAAAAATCATCAAGGGGGTGGTGTTTGGGTGGAGGAGCAGTGGGAGGGGGGAGGAGGGAGGAGGGAGGAAGAAGAAACAAAAAGTAAAAATTTATTAGTTCGCTTCGTCGCAGTTGGGCAAACAAGTTGAAAGTTGACTTTTTCGAGTGTTTGAGCGTGTGTGTGTGTAGGTGACGATGTGCGATGATTATGCGTGTGCGTGTTTGTGGGTGGGATGAGTGTGTGTATGAGTGCATGAGTGAGTGTGAGTGTGCACAGAGAAAAAAGTCTTAAAACTAACCGACTAATTAGGGGTTTTTCTATATAGTTTCTATATAGCGATATTTCATCCCAAAAATTGCATCTACAAAGCATTTTCCAAAATGATACTATACTCATTATGATGGTCCTGATTTAAAATCACCCTGAAAAGCAATCCTAAGATAAAGATTTTTTAAGGCGAATTCATATTTTCATAGCATACTTTTGGAGGCTGTTGTAGGTGCTTTTCAATCTCTAGAGAAATCAGTGGAAATAAATATAATCAAACTACGAATAGGACAGATTTTAACCTAATATGAAAACAATTTTAAATTTAAACAAGTTAAACAAGCTACAGTCGACTGTGCTCGACTGTGAGATACCCGGTACCTAAACGTTTGCGCTTCACACTAAAAGGCAAATTAGAATTGTACATACATACATTGTATATACATACATTGGCGCCATTATATCGCACGGCCAAGGTTCGAATGCGCCACCTGTCGGCTACAGCTTGAAACAGCAGTGCCTTAGGGCGGTGTGTTAAAATTCTAACCTTATTGCTAATATCTCTCATGTTTATCATCCGATTTTATTGAAGTTTTCAGGAAACGTCCGTCTCTATTTTATTAATTTATTGTATATATTAACTTTAAGCCGAAAATCACGCATATAACTAATATAACGTTTTTATGATTTTCAGGGGCGGAAGTGCGCGTGACCAAATTTTAAAATAAACTTTATCTGCGTGCAACAAATTCCAATGTTGTCACCAAATTTGGTAACTCTAGCCCATATAGTCTCTGAGATCTTTTGTTTCACACGGACAGACAGACGGACATGGCTAAATCGACTCGGTTGGTGACGCTGATCAAGAACATATATACTTTATAGGGTCGGAGATTTCTCCTTCTGCCTGTTACATACATNCGGAGATTTCTCCTTCTGCCTGTTACATACATTCTCGGTTGGCACTAACTTATAATACCCTTGTACCCTATGGGTACCGGGTATAACTAAACCTGTACTCCAAATAATGAGGTATTTCTTCCGGTGTGCCTGGCTGTGTAAGCTTAAACACTCGAAATAAGGTGAAAATACTTTTGAGATTTTTTTTGGGGGTGGACGAACGGGTGTGTGTATGTGTGGTGTGGCCCACACCCTTCACCTTCACCACATTCTCACCCACACCCAATTCCCTTTCCCGTGAACTTTTTCCTTTTCCCACATTTCCCAAATGCATGACTCAGTCAGTGCGGCGTAATTGTTTTCCGTTTCGCCTCCGGTTTCCACTCAAAGGTGTTTGCCAGTCAGTTAGTTTACCTGGCTGGCTTACCTGCCTCGTTAGTTAGTCAATCTTGTCAACTGTACTGCACACACACGGCTCCCAAGCCAAGCAAGTCAATTTAAGCTGCACTCGTGTGCCCCCGTACACACACAGGCACTAAAGCACAGTGGGCACCAAAAACTGTGTGCAATAAGGACTTGCGAAAAATAATAAATACTGCTAAGATCAATATAGGTTTTTTTTTTCAACTGGAACTTTACCTAATAAGTCGAAATCTCTATCCATTATCCATTTATTTTGTAATTTGTTATATAATGTAGCAAACTTTTGGACACCTTTGTAAGAGATTTAAAATTTGTTTATGTGTGATTTCAATATCCTAACCATTCACATTTGATATTTGTAGTATTTATATCTTTCATGTAGGTCAAAAGCTAAACAAAACTGGATTTTAAATTGATAAACCATAATATACACTCACTACTCCTGAATTTCAATAATAATTATCATATATAACATTTCCTTTTTATTCACTAGAAAATCCACATAAATCCCAAAACTTCATACCTTTGTCAACCACTGTGCCCTGAACTCATGTCTCCCTGCCACTACTGTCTCTCGCTTGTTTGCGATTTGTGATTTTATTTGTCGATTTTTCTCGTTTTTATTTTTTATATCGCCTTTTGCTTTGGTTTTGTTTTCTACCATTGAGTTGTATCTTTATGGCCCGGCCGAGATGGCATGATGCAAGCTTGGAACTGGGAACTGCAACTACGACGGGAACTGGGACTAAACCGGGCTTAATTGGACAACACTCCTCCTCCGATTCCGTATTTGCACGGCGATTACACTAATTGCTGTGGAGTTGCCGTGAATTGAATACTTAATACTCGTATTTGAATATATGCATATGGATAATGTGCATTTGAAATCGATGGACAGTGTCGGGTTGGATGGAGTGTTTAAAAACACTTTATGGAGATCTTAATCCGGGCACTGATGCAAGTAATTTGTGGATTTTTAATAAGCTGCCTTGGGAGGTCGTGAATATCAAATCGATAAACTTGTCTTGTTTTATGGATTATCTAATAAGTTGATTTGAAAATGAAAGTTTCTGAAGGGAACTATCTTATAGCATAAACAAAATCTCAGTACTAAATAATTTCAGTTTTGTAAGCAAGGAGAAATCCCGAATTACTCTTACATAATAAGTTAATAAATCACTGGGCATTACCTTTAATTAGGATTACTACCAAGTTGACATGAAATTAATTAGCCAAGAAAACGCCAAGTGTGTATTGATTTACATATCGTTAATACTATTCCTAGCTTTAATTTACTATTCAAATTAAAATAATTCAAAGCTCGTAAGCTTGGTTCATTGGACACCCAACAGAATTCAATTATCCAATCGATTCGAAGCGTATTAATAACTTATGTTATGTGATAACTTTGCTGTTATTGACAGATTCCAATCAATCCATTTCCACTACCCCCAGTGATTGATGACTACTGCTGAAATCGAATCGAATCGAATTACCCGAGCCGTAATTATAGATTTTCACTATTAAAGATATTTGTGGAAATCAATCAATATTGCATTTCAGAAACGCACCGTCTGGGATGGGTGATATAATCGTGCAATAAAAAGCAATTAAACTACGAATATACACAAAGGCGATGCAATATATTTGTGGCTATTTAATGGCAAACGAACACAAAACACTAGGCAAATATCATGACATAACCAGCAACTAAAGGTTAATTCTCTCAAGCTCAAAACAATTGTCAACAATTTAATACCCAAGCAGCGGGCTGGGGATTGGGGGGATTCGGGGGTGTGTGTCGAAGAAACAATCACAAAAACACTCGCCAACAAATTGCTCACAAATTGTGTCTCTGAGAAGCGGACAAACGTGCTGGGGAAAATGCGCAGACAGCCGCTGAATGCTAACTACGCTGTGTGTTGACATCAATTAACTAAATCGCTTTAATTATGTGCCACCAACCGAACGGCAGCAACAACCACGACATCAAAGGCCCAAGGAGAACTTGGCATGAATAAATATTTAAACGAATCAATAAAATCCCACAGAACGCTGACAAAAAGCGCGATGATATAGACGACGACGAAATGAGCAATTTTAAATGAAAAATCAGCCTGCACAGTGGGTGCCAATTAGTACTATAACTGGTCCTTGACTGTAATTTAATTTTTAAGAATTTAATATAAGCATAAAACAGTAGTATCTAGAGGGTTTTATGCTAAAAATAGTCACAATACCTATTATATTTTGTATATTTTTGTATAATTTAATACCCCGGAAGGAATTTATTTAATAAGCAATAAAAATATTGAAGCAACTTGTCCTCTTATTAGGTCATTTAGCCTATAGGTTGAAAATTTCCACGAAAAGTACCTAATAGGCAGAACCTGTAATTCATTCACCTATCAAAATTAATTACGCTAATTGATAAGAAATTTGTGGATAGACGATCTAAAAGCATTTGATTAAAGATAGTAAAAATAGTCACAATATCTATATTTTTTATAATTTTGTATAATTTAATTTTGATCTACCCAGAAGCCATTTATTTAATAAGCTATAACAATATTGAAGTAACTCATCCTGTTATTAGGCTTATAGATTAAAAAATGTTCACGACATAAGTACCTTATAGACGCAACCTATAATTCATCCACCTAACAAAAATAATTACGCTAATTGACCAGAAATTGGTTGGATAGACGATCAAAAAGCATTTGATTAAAGAAAGGTTTTAATTTTAAATGAATTTGCTAATCAACGAGGCAAATAATTATTTCAACTCATCTGAGTCATTCTACAAAAAAGCCTAATTTCATCATAATTGCAACGAATGATAATGATAACTGTAGCTTTTTGCGTTTTTAGATGAAAATAAATACAAACTGGGCTTGTTAAAAAGCTAATGACAATTTGTTAACATTATTTTAAAAATGGAATTGGATCTGAGAATTCAAGATTTGATTTTATTTTGATCCCAAGGCCAAACTCAGATACAATTTCTTGCATAATATTTATTTAATTAACTACAACTTTTGATGTTAAAAAGACTTCTACTGCGAATCCCTGGAGATCTTTAAATAAACCATTAAGATTCCCTTGAAAAACATCAAAAAGTGCTTTCATTTCCCCAGGGAAAACCTTAAATAATCCACAATATGGTTGTTAATGTAAGCCTTGGCGAATTCCATTGTGTCCGTCCTCAAATTACCGAGGTTCGATTTTTATCCTGAAACTAAATCGTTGGCATTTAATTGGCGGCTTCACTGTAATTCGAGTGCAACAACAAAACCAGAGACACCGAGGAATGCGTGAAGAGGGTGGCAACAAGAGAGGGAGAAGGAGGCGGAGTAGGAGGAGGAAAGGAAGCTGCGGGGGTGACAAAGGGGCCAAAACCGAACGAACAATCTCTTAACGAATAACGACGAATAACGAATAACGAATAACGAAGCGAAGTAAACTGGCCTGGCCAATTCGAATTTCGAGTGCAGCGTCATCGTGTCGGAATTGAATCGAAATCGACAGCCGAGCAAGCACGACGATAAACGAGTGGTCAGAGTAAAGAGGGAGAAAACGAGACGCGGGCACTCACACACCTTTGAATTTAATTGCCATCAATTATGGTAAAAAGATTAAGAAATCAAAACAAGCGAAAAATGTACAAGAACGTTGAATAAGAAGAATGGGCCACAAGAAATGAAACGAAAAAGAAAACATTTTTTAAGATTTCTAAAAATCGAATAATAATGGTACATTTATTTGAAAGCTTTAATATCTTTATAACTGTTAAATAAAACTGTAAAGCCAACAAAAAAGTAAAGCCTTGCGTTTAATAGTTCTGGGAGGCCATCCAGACTTTATTCGATCATTAAAATTCATATTCCAATTAAAATTAGCTAATTAAAAGTATACTCAAGCAGTATAACGAGTTTAGTATACATTTTATACTTCAAACTATCAAATGTATACTCCAAAGTTTAGTTTTTATACTCTATAGTTTCAATTGAGTATTTTTGAGTATTATTTTTATACGAACCTACATCGAAAATTCGATAACATATCGCGTTAGCTGGAATGTAGTGTTTTTCTGTTTGTCGCGTTAGTGATTATTATGAAATATTGGTGCAGATCAGTATAAAATGTATACTTACGTAGTATTAAATTGATAAGCATCTTATTAAGACATTTTTCATACTCAAGAGTATAGAATTCATGTAACAATCGTATAGGTTCTTAGGTGATTTTTTTTTGGGTGTAATTATAAAATATAATGCATTAACTCTATTTTGAATCTGCAAATTAATATGTATGAAAATACTTTTTAGTATTATTTAGTATTATTTAATTTTATCATGACTTTTTGAAGCCTGAATTTTTATCAATTAACTACCTCCTTATTTTACTAAACTAGTAACTAGATATTTCGGTTATAAAATGGATCGATTACCGGAATAAAATCTATTTTTAATTCCCAATCTCTATGGATGACAGGCTATCGATAGATAATGCCTTTTTAATCACACAATTACACGTTGCGGCTGCCAAGTGATATGAAGACTTGCGTATAAATTGGTTAATTGATTGAAATTGACATCTAATTATACTTTTCTTGTTGTGTACACACAACCCTCTCTCCCTCCCTCTCTCTAGCTAGCCATCTCTTTTGCGCTGCATGCCAATAACCCGCCTAAAGAGGCGCGAGCACAAAACTTGCAAATTGCGAGTAATTGAGAAGATTAAAGTCAAGCACACGAGAGCGAGACGGCTGCGGTGGGTGGTAGGGGTGGGGAGTGGGGAGGAATCCGAAGCGGAGGAGAGAGCGAAAGCCCAGGTAACGAATCGGTTTGCCGAACGATTAAGAGCCATAAACACGAGCACGACAATCACAACAAAAACACGAACGCAGCAGCAGCAGCACCCACTCACACACACACACACACACAGGCAGATGCCAGGCGGCAGCGAGAGAGACAACTACAACTATCTGCATACCTACAAACAAGATTGACAAGTTAGGGAAAAAATCGAACTCTCAGCCTCGGGCAGACATAAAATATGTAAATTTTTTATGAAATTATGCAAAAATGCCTGAGTAAATACAAAGAGAGCGAGGCTAGTTTCTATCTCTTTTTCTTTTTTCCCTCCTATCTCTCAGAGAAAGCAGCTGAAATGGTTGAATCAACAAATGAGAGAGAGGCACACAAAGAGAGCGCACGCGGGGGAGTACCTTTGCGGGTGTGTGTGTAAATCAAAACACGCAGCCAAAGGTGAAACATGAAAAATGTGCGCGCCAATAATGTGCGAAAGGTGCCTTGGTGTGGGTGTTCTCTTATGAATGAGCATTGAAAGCTGAGAGCGGCGGAAATTCGATGTCCAATTTGCCACGAAACACAAACTAAATACTCGAACTGTGTGTGTGTGGACATCTGTCCTGCCCTGGTAGTGATGATGGTGGCGGTTTGAGAGGTAACGAAAGGTAACGAAAGGTAAACTAAAGACTAAATAACCCAGTTAACACAGCCAACGGCAGCTGCAGCCTCTCCTCCCCACACGCACTCTAAATAAAGGTGTAAACGCTAACAAATAGCCGCAAACAATGTAAATACTCCAAAATGTGTAACAATGCGAGCGGAACAACAATGCAAACTATTATTTTTGCTGGCCACTGAAACAAATAGTAATCACGCACGTACGGTGATTGCCCGCAAAACGCTATTGTTTGCTTCGGGGCGGGAGTTCTATTGCTAACAAATATTTACCTTATTTTTCGGAGGGTATCTATTCAATCTATAATAAAGAACTGATCTATATCTTTAGGATCCAATGAAAAAGATCTTAAGAATGCAGCTCAATGAATATACATTTGTTTTTTTAGTTTGGATGTAATATAAAAAATCACTTAAGTTCAGAATTGAACTAATTAGCTGATTTAAAATTACTAAACGTAATTTTAAAGCTTAAGATTATGTTTATAAAAATTAAATGTAAGTTGAAAAACTGATTAGCTCATTTTAAAAACAACTGCCTTCATGTAGAAAGCATTTAAACGTTTGTTATAGCCTCAAAAAAAGAAAAAAGTCCTTTAAAAGCTCCATTTAAGCTGCCTGAATGTAGGCTGTAAAATATTTCATAATAAATTAATATCTTCTGCTTCGGAAACCGCTATATTTCCGGAATAACACTTTTATTGCATACTTATAGGCACCTCAATATTAGATTCCAAGTCTCAAGAGATTTCTGTGTTTTACTAACTGAACTCGCAAAACTTTAGACTTTACTTTCCTTAAATAAAACAACAAATATTTTAAAATATAACATTTCCAGAATTAAATAATTTATCTCATACCCATTGCCACCAAAGCAAAGTGTTCCTAACTTAATGGATCATAAATAATAATAAAAACCAATTATAATTTATAATTTATGGCAGATGGTATTTATAGTTTTGAAAATTCGTTTCTTGATCGCCTTTATGCGAGGTGCGTTCAATCAGTTACGAGAATCAGTTGAGTGTGAAACTGCATTCGGCGCTGCTTGCTCTCCGCTCAATTGTTTATTTTTGAAAACCCATTCAAGATCTCGCCCCGAACGAATAAGCGAATAAACGCCGCATTAGCTCACGGCTCAGTGGCTGTGTGTCAAATGGGCCGAGTTTTTTCGAAAGGCAAATTTTAATATGCGCAATTACTCATTTTATTTGCGCCTCAAAACTCAATGCTATTTGGCGCGTAGTTTCCCACACACACACACACACATAGACATTTACATGAGATTTGGAATTTGCCTTTTTGATGGCAAAAATGGCGTCAACAAATACACAGCCTATTGTACAAATATATATATTTATTTTGTAATTATTCATCAGCACAGCAGCAATCGATTTTCAGCTCCCGCTGCCTGCTCTGATCGCTTCTCATTTTATTGTATAATTTATTAAAAGCCAGCCAGCAGCAGCCAACAACAACGGTTTTTAGTTATACAAACACTTGGCCATGTGAGCGCCAGAGCGAGAGACAAACAGACAGGGACAGGGAGAGGGAGAGCGCGAGAGCGGCTGAATTTGATTTAGAATTGAGGCGACAACAAAAGCAATTAACTGGTCTCACACATTAAACTTTATTTATCGATGCTGCCTGCCTTATTATTATTATTGTTCTGTCGGTGTCTGGGTGCTTATGTGCTTGTTTGTGTTTGTGTGTGGGAGTGGCAGCGACTGTCATTTACCGTTTGGTTTATGGGTGGCAAAAGGTGGTAAGTAATGGAAAACGTCGTAGATGCAAATCGCAATTATTGGTTATGGGCCCGTAAACTACAGTGCAGTTTGGGTATTGGGTATTGAACCTGTTTCCAATATTTCTAAATATACATTATTAAAGATTATTACATTAAGTTATAACCATACACGCACTAAAAATTTGAATTATATCCATGTATAAATACCATTAGCTTAAGGCCTTAGTCGCTATAGCTTCTATATTTGTTTAAGTTACGCATAATTTGTAATTGCGCGATAATTTCGTAATAATAATAACAATAATAATTTTGATTTTGATTTTAGAATTTTGGTAAAACTTTTCAAAATCTTTAAATATAAATATAAATAAATATAAACCATTTATAATCATTTTTAGAGTACTAAAAATATAAATAAAATTTCTTATTTGCAGATATTGGGAATTTCGTTCAAAGAAATTTATTAGGGCACAATATGACGATGCATACTTTTAGGCGCCTTTCATTAAAGAATTTAAATCTTTATTGATTTCTGGAAATCTCCAAATATTATGCATATTAAAAAACAACATTTTCGTCAATTGATGGAAATCAATGATTAATTTTAGTTTATACAAAATAAAGCTACAAAAACAAAAAGTTAAAAATTAATATCAGCTACGAAAATATACAACGAATGTTATTATACACCTTTTATCGAGGCTCCACTGTAGGTAGGCTCATAGAACTAACAGTATTTGTTGTGCCGCCTAATTTGCATTATCGAGTGAATAATAATTAACAACGTTCCGTTCTGCGACTGAAAAACAACAATCTCTAAAAACTACTCACTAAGGTTAGTCGTCAAAGGTAACTAATAACTATGGAGATAAGAGTGTGTGTGTGTAAAATATGAAAATGAGGTGACATGAGAGAGTGCATGTGTGTAATAAGTATGTAATGTAAAGTATCTCCTGTCATTTTTTGCATTCCAAATCAATATCTGGCATGCACACAGATACACACATCCACATGGTGCAGTGGTGTGTGAGTCATCCATCCGTCAGCCGGCGGCGGCGACGCCTTTATCGCGGCGGCGATCTCTTCTAATTACCTTTTGTGTGTGGCGAAATATCCAGAGATTCCCAGTTTCCCAGATTCCAGGCTCAGTTGCGCTGGCGGGGGTTGTTTTTCACATATAATCCGCGTGCGGGATGTCGCATTTTCTTAGCATTTCGATTCTTTCCACGCGAAATCAACACAAAACACACAATAAACTATACGATAAACACAGGGAACAACACACGCTGAAACGCACACAACAGGGGTGGAGATTGCGATTTTTCGTTTTTATTTTCGTTCACTTATTTCTTGGTTTTTCTGCTTTGGCTTTCACATTCGCCGCTCTCTCGCTCTCGCTCTCGACACAAAACAAACGCACAAAAACACGCACACAATTACCACGCGCGCTCTCTCTCTCTATTTCACTCGCTTGCTCTCTCGCGCCCGCGCGTTTCATATACACACATATATATATATATATCGGCACACACGTATTTGTGTGAGTGTCTGTATGTATGTGTTTTACGACGATGAAAAAATGCGCTTCTTCTTCTTCAACCCCGAAATCAGGTTTGCTGCTTCGATTTTCACGCTTTTCCTTGGGAAATTCGATGCAATTCCATCGCCAAACACGACACACATCACTTAGCGACACTTTTCACCACAGTTTAGCAATTATTTTCCACATTTTTTGCCATTTTTGACGAGCAAAACGGCCGAGTTGCGAGAGAGAGAGACCAGTGTTGCCAGATGACAGTTTTGTTTTCCCCCAGTGTTGCCAGATGAAAATTTTACTTTCCCCTAAAAAATCTCAAATAGTCAAGTTCCGAAGCTTCTCCAATAAAAGTCGAGTCACAAACCATATTCGATCACTTTGATATCGAATAGAATAATCGGGAAATCGACAGCTCGATTATATTCGATATATTCGATATTTGTGACGTCATTGCTGCGAGTATGACCGTATCTCGATAAACCGGAAATACCACGGCGCTCCAGCGATAATTTGGTATTTTGGCGAGAATTCGCTCCGTTTTTGCAGTGTTCCGAAATGTAAACAAAGGCTCTGATTGGCTGATATAGATTGATTAATTCCGGTCGACGCGACGGGGCAGCAGGCGGAGGTGGAAGCCAAGTCGACGTCCAGTGACCCCCTGCGGGGGCCAGCGGCGGCACCTCCCTTGGTCACAATGAACGAGCCCGTTCGAAGACGACATCAAGTCGCTGCAACGGCGCCTGCTGATGAGTACGGCGCAGGACGAGGTGTGCCGTGATGCTGGGCAGGAAGTATGCCGTGCCTGCTGCCGTGCCTGCTGCTGGCCCACAACGCCCCCCCGTGAAGATCTGCGCCAGATGCAGGACAAGTGGGACTTTCAGTCCTGGCTGCCTGATGCTACGGGACCGCTGTGAATCCGCCAGCGAGATCGATGACGTCGGACCTGACATGATCTTTGACCCGACGGCCGCTCATAGCCAAGTGTAGGTGGAATCATTTCTATGTATTCCTTTTTATTTGTTTATCCTTTTTCCCCATTTATGTTCCCCATTTGGAGCGCTGTGGGCTTGGAGATCATCAGGGACGCCGTGGAGGTGGCCGTAACTTTGCCGCCAATGTCTTGCACCCCGGCACTTGTACGTGTAGGACTGTGCTGGCAAGAAGGCCGCCGCCGCCGCCAGACTGAGGTCATCCTTGGATGGCAAATACAAAAGCCAATCAACCAGAAGTCACCGCCAAGTCAGCCACAACATCTCCAGATCTCTACCGGAAGCAAGTGTCGAATTCGAATGAAAATTTACAGCGAAAAATAAAAACTAGAGGCGTTCCCAAGCTCATAAAATATATTTATCATTGAAAAGGGTTTGGGTCCTATTAAAAAACCGCCAGATTCCGGCAGGCAGACGACCACTTGTTGCGACCCAGTTTAGAGCCCACAACGCTGGCTGCAGCCAGGATTCTTGGGAGCAGAGCACGGCGGAAACGGGAACGCAGCAGCTCTAGCACCACAATGCAACTCCAGTGGCCAAGTACATCGGGTGCTGAGACGATTCTGATCCCGAAAGGGGAACTCGGGGAGTGTAATTAGCGCCACACACTAGCAGTCATAAGAGGGCGAAGAGAACAAAGCCTGGACTAGTAAAGAACTATTTGGAATTATTTAATTTTAAGGCCTTATAAGTCTTGTGTTTTAAAAATATTGAAAGCTATTAATTAATTTAAAAGTCTATAGAAGATGAGAACAGCTCCTGCTCAGCTAGAGTCTTTGAGGAGCCGTGCCTGCAAAGTATGGACGAGTGATCCTCATTGTGGTGGATGAGGCGCATCGGGCCCACTACCCGCCCGTCGCCCAGCTGCAGCGGACTAGATTTGATTAAAGAAAATGAATTAATTATGCAGAACGACGAGTTACGACGCTTTCGCCCAAGGCACTATATCCCGAGGACAGTAATCGTAAGTATTAAGTTGTTGTATTGTATATATATACTAATTTCATATATTTGGTCGTTTTTAGAGAAAGTGCAAATACCAGTGCTCCGAGTGCGACTTCGCAGCGGTTTCGGAGAGGGGTCGCGCGATCCACGCCTCCAGGAAGCATCCTGGACTACCCGATCCCTTTGGCACAGGGAAGATGGGTTCAGTAACCACGAACACACCCTGGAGGATTGACCTGGCATCAGCAATTAAAAGTGGATCAGTGGCGTCCCTAGCCCCGAAATGACAAAAGTCGTCTATTTTAAAAAGTTTTTAAATATTTTAATAAAATAATTAATTTTAATAATTATCGTTTTCAATATATTTTCAGCTGAGATTTTATGACCTTTTTTATGCATTTTTCCAAGTCGAACCGTTTTCTGCCGTTACAAAAATCGGATTCAAATTGCCAGTGTGTACTTACAAGCTCTCAACTAAAAACACCAAAGAACTCAAAAACGCCCTTTTTTTGCCACGCGCCAGGCGAATGCGGTCCTATTTTCAAAATGACGTCATTTGCGAGTTCCGCCGCGCCCAGCTACTGCCAGCTACTGGCTGCTACAGACAAAAGCTCTCTGCTATGCACTGCTTCAAGCATGCAGTGGCGACCTCAGGCGGCGTGATTTGATGCCTGTGTAGGTGGCGCTGACAGAAAGAAAAACTGCCAGCATAGGTGGCGCCTGCAGCCCTTTTCAAATTTTAAAACAAAAATTTTAAGTTTTTTAAAACCCAAAATTAAAATCTAACGACAAAAAGCTGCCTTCTCCAAAGCTGTTTAAAGTTTGAAAAATGTAAACGGACATTTGGTCTTCAGAGCAAGTTTAATCGTTAATTGGATTAATTTATGGTAATTAAATTGTTTAGACCCCAGGTTGAGAGACCTTGACTTACTGAACGATTAGTGACACCTTTTCATTCAGCAGAATTTTCTGATTTCTTAAGCCTAAAGATTTTTAAAGGAAAACCAGCCCTGGATAATCCCCAAATCTAATACCAAATAGGACTTATATCAATAGCAAACATCAATCACCTCATTATCGCTTATTGGCTATGTGTAGTTCGGATTAGTTGCGATTTCATAATTAAGCCATAATCTGCAAATAAACAAGTTGTCAGCAGCTGCGAGTCCTCTTTGCCCAAACTATTAACCGAAAAACATCTTTTGCAAAAAAGAGACACCCAAGCGCCTTTATGTGCGCTTCGCCAGGCGCGAAGTAAACAAAATAAATTTTTGGTCAACGATTTGGACGTGTCGTCGCAATTAACACGTTTTTGATTCACAATGTAAATATTGTTGCCTGTTGCCAGGTTATTGGTTAGGGCTTTTTATCAGCGTCACTTTGTGGCCGGCGTTTCACTTTTATTCGCAAGAAAATTGAATCACTGGTGTGGCGGCGGTGACAAAGAGTGGGCTGGTAACCTGAATTAAGGAAGATTCAGATTTTATTGCATTAATTTCGTGCGTAATCGGGGATTTTTTTGGCTACCACCAAAATGAGTGCTAAATAATTTGGCCTAAATTAAGGCCATCATAAAATACCTAGGAAGTTTTAGGAAGGCATAATAAAGTTCTAGAACTTGAATTGATATTAATTTTTAGGGGATTTTTTAGGGTTAATTATAGCTTTTGCTGTAGATATCAATAAATTTATTAGAGTACAAATAAATATTGTTTTTTCCTATAAAATCACCAATTTATAGATATAACAAACTCTCCCAAAAAAAAAGTTATTCTAAACATATATTTATAAATAAGTTACAGGCTTCAAATACCAACTCCTTGCTCCTAACTCTATCTTCCCTTGACAACAGGCTTTTTCAGCCAGCCAACAGCTGACGCATTCCGCCTATCACCGTTAGTCGCTCCATCTAACTTAGTGCAAGTCCGCGATGATAAGAAAATGAGTATAGAATCGATAACAACAGTATATCTAACATGGATTACTTTGTAGCTCTACCATTGTGACAATAGGTTCCCGGCTTATCTTGGCCCCAAAAAAAAAAGGAAAAAAACAACACAAATCATAATGAAACTTTTGTTTTGACAACATACGTGCGTCGGCGGATTTCTAAATATAGTTTTTGCCAACTTTGCCGCAATCTGCAATGCAAAAACAATGACGTCTGTTGGCTGGAAAATTCCCTGCTCGTCGCTCTGATGAAAAAGGGATTCCACGCATGCTAATTACGCTCATGACGAACTGACCCAAACAAAGCAAAACAAAGTAAGGCAAAAAAGCACAGAAAAAACCAGAGGAGCTGCGGAATCATTCAGCTTGATGTGCACCTGTCACTGTCATTCAGTTATCATTTAATAATACAGGTGAGTGCCGCAGCCAGAGAGACAGAGAGAGAGAGAGGAGCTGCTTAAGTGATTATCACAAGTTTTTGCAGGTGTACATGATGTTTTTGGTGTCCACAGTAATCGTTGGTTTGGCTTTAAACTTAAATAATTAATTCAAGTCCTTCTATTAGATTGCATTTATTAAATTCATAGGCAATTAGGAAATCAAACTTTAAAGAAAAATAATAAATAAATTGAAAGTACGTATACTTAATATAGTTGTTCATACCAAAGCCAATAGTAAGTATACGCCATATTGGACCAATGAGTTCACCAATGTTTAACAACGACAGATCCCTGATTTTATTCGAAATGTAAAAGAAAAGGTAACCAATGAGTTCAGGTTAAGTTTGAGCTGTAAATACACCAAACACTTCACCAACGTAAGTTCACCAATGATTGTTTACCAGTGAGTTCCTCGATAACAGTTTACTGATCTAATTAAACAAAAAAAATATAGCTTACCGATTAATACAGGTTAAAATGTTGAACTTAATAAGAATTCCCTATAAATTTAGTTTTCAATGATGTTATTTTAGAAAAAAGCTTCTTATTATATTATATTTAATTCAAATTGAGGAATGAATACTCATTGATAAGTACACCAAAGCGTACACCAACAAATGCACTAATAAATTCACCAACGTAAAGACCCCAATGACCTGAGCAAATAAAGTTCAACAATGAATTCTCCAACGTAAGTACACCAATAATCTCAGAATACACCAATGAAAGTTCACCATTGAATTAATCAGGAACTTTTAATGGAAAAAGAACGTTAAACTTTAACGGTTAAAGTATTGACCACGAAGCAATAAATATTCACCAATAAATACACCAACGCTTAGTTCCACATGCTATAGTTCGTTTCCATTACCCTCTAGTGCCCCCTGTATGTGTGTAACGTTCTCTTATTCAGCCGGTACATTGGACTAGTGTTTGCTATCATTATTATCACTCGAATTAGGCACAATCAGCAGCGGATTCGAGTGCGGGTACTGGTACATATTTGTTGTTGGACTTGTACAAATGCCAGATCACCGGCAATGAAAGCGTCGGGAAGTGAATAATAATGAGTTTGTTTGAACAGCATAAGCCCATATTTATTTATATTTACCCGCCCATTTATTTCTCGTTGTGTGTTGTGTGTGCATATTCAGAGGTTAGCTTTACTTCTTCCATTCTTCAGTTCCAGCCAAAGAAGTCGAGCTAAGAGCGGCGGGGGCTCTGGGCAAGAGAGCGACGAGCTTTTCGGAGCTTTCACTGACGATCTGTTGTGCTCGGCGGTCACAGTCATTTCATTTGTTTTCGAGTGCTGCTTGGAGTTGGTTCGCCCGCCGTTCGCCGTTAGTTACTGGCTAAAGTTTAGTGCCTGCGTTTAGCTGCGAAAAACCGAGCCACTCTCTCGCGTTGTCGCCGCTGCCGTCCGATTGTGTGCGAGTGTGAGTGTCGAAAAAGCAAAGCTGGAAAGAAACGAAGAGAAATAGTTCAAAATGAAATGATAAAAAGAGTTGCTATTAAGTGAAATATATACATTAGAAAACGAAAACGCTGACCAAAAACGGTTACTGTGTGTTGCCAGGCAAGCATCTGTTCTCGAATAAAGCCTCTCAATTGTGTGTATTTACACGCTGTATTCATTTGCATTGTGGAAAAAAATAAAACAACAAGCTGTCGTTGTCCCACAGACGAAACAATAATAACAACAGCCACAGCAAAACAAAAAATAATAACTTAAACTAAACACGAACGAACACAAGCAGCGGCAGTAATAATTATAACAAGAAAAAAATCTTCAAAATAAATGAACTTTTTGTGTAGATAAAAAAGGAGGGCGAAAAACACAGAAAAAGTCAACTGGCAAAAGATCACGAATCGCGGTACACCAACACATCTCCATAATTGTCGCCAGACGGAAAACGAATTCACACACAGAATCACACAGTCGAACTTCTATAACTGGGAACTATTCGGGGTGTATTAATATTGGGTTGAATGTTCTAAATGTTTCACCAACATAGAATACTTGAAACCCACAATAAATTCAACAATATTCCAGAGACAAATTAATACACCAATGAGCTCCCTTTGATGAATAATTAATTCACCAATGAATATCTTTAAAAGTTCAACAATAAACAAAAACACCAATGTCGAACGTGAAATGGATATTAATATCTAAAAGTTAACTTTCAGTAATTGACATTGAGTTACACCAATAAGCATTTACTTATTCCAATGAATACTTTATTTTACAGAATTTACCAAAGAGTTCTATAAATAAATACACCAATTCTAAAGTAAATTTATTTTGTATCTATTTTTGACTTCCGGAGCTTAAATTCCTTTGTTTAATTAACATAAACTGACAAATAAACTCACCAATAAACATTTACTGGTGAATACACCAATGAATACTTCTTATAATGAATCTACTGAAGAGTTTACCAATAAATAAATACACCAATACAAAAGTAAATTTATTTTGTATTTATTTCTTACTTCCTGATTTTAAATTCCTTTGTTTTCTTATCATAAACAGACAAATAAACTCACCAATAAACATTTTCTGATAAATTCACCAATGAATACTTATTGTAATAAACTTACTTAAATGCTCTGTAAATTAACGATTTAAATATAAACTTAACATCCCAGAATCTGGTACAATTTATTAAAGTTCGACTGTACCTACGCTCACACACCAACACACCTCCCACTGACCACACACACTCGCTGTGACATACACTCGCCCACGAGGCAGCTCTGGAGATTTGCACAAGTGGAAAAAGACACAAAAAAGACACAAAAAAAGGCAGAAAAAAAAGGAGAAACGAAAGGGGGAAAACAAGAGATCTGTTGTTGCCGCAGCCAGCCTTGACTAGAGCCCAAACTAAAGTAAAGTCAGTTAAATAATTGCTCGGAAATTGCACAACAGGGTTTGATTGCAGCCACCGAAAAGGCAGATACCAAGAAATTGGGGGAAAAAAACCCACGCGAACGGCGCTTGATTGTTTCATAATTGTGGAAATATGTATATATTCAGCTGATTATGAACAAATAATGAACACTGAGTGAGCGATCGTACTGAGTATTTTGTATGTTCTTCGACGCAGGCGATCCAGTAAATAGAAAAACCTGCAGACAAATTCACGGAAATGGATTACATTGTGAAGGCCTACAAAGATTGGAAACTGCATTCGCAGGTAAGCGCAATTAATATAATTAATAAAGAAATAAGACCCGGTAAGATTAGGGATTGGTGTCAGTCCACTTAGAAATTCATAACTATTATTGTCAAGCCAAGATCCGGAAACTGACAATTAGATTGTATAAAAAATCACAATTGGAAGGCGACAAAACTACTTACAAATTAATCCGAACAAAAGCTACAAGTGAACGGGGCGAAAAAATACATAAACAAAAGTTCTATTGAGTAGAGCTGCTAATTTACTACCTATTTTTTAGTCAAATAAAAGGTATTTATTTATGTTTTTAACGGGCTTGCAAAGATTGTGTGTTTAAGCGGATTTAATGTACTTACGTTTGTAATTTACTTTAAATAAAATAAATTTCTTGTTTAATAAAATAAAATGTTCTTCGCTGAAGTTATGGTTAATAATTCCTTTTCATTATTAAGTTCTGGAAGTCTTAAAAATTGAAATAAAGCATTAAATATTTTGCTTAATGTCTAAGTTAAATTTTTCGAACATTATGCCGTATGTTTATGATTTATTGATCCTCCAAAAACTATAGTTAACCTAAATATTACTTTAATATTTCCACATTTTCTTATGTTTTTAAATAAAAACCGTTTCTCCTTCTCCCTCTTTCTCATTCATAATTATGAATTTGCGATTCTTTTATAATAATAATTCCATGCAAAAGTATAGAATACGGATCTCATAGCTCCCATAGACCTCGCCACAAGCCCGGCTTAACGGCTTTGTGCCAATCGAAGTGTGTGTTGGCCTGTGGCAAATCGACTAAGATGACGCCAATACTCTGTGGCTTTCTTGCAGAAATGAACTCAACTTCTGGCTCTTGGCTCTTTGCCGATCATTAATATTTCAGTTTTTTTTTTTTTTTGCACCTTCTCTGTGGATGCGGGGTTTCTTGGCTTGGCTGCGGAGAATTCGAATGCGAATGCGAAAGGCTGCGGAGTCACGGCAATAAGCGGTCGTTAGCTCTTGAGTTGCCTCCGCTCCCATGCGAGTTGGTGGCTTTCGGCCAAAGTCTAACCAAATGCAATAAACAGGCGGGGTCAAGGAAATAGGATAGTTCTGATAAGATCAATTAGAATGAAGAAAGGCGAGGCATCTTTTTTGAAGAAGTTAAATGAACTAAATAATTAATGTTTTAATTTTTACACCAACGAATATTTAGTGATTGACGACAACAATAAATTCACCAATAAACACTGTCCAAAGAATTCACCAACAAATACGATTTGTGGTGAATTTCCTGAAGAGTTTACCAGTAAATAAATATACCGATATATATTAATTTATGGAAATAACTATTATTAATACACAAATCAATTCACCAATGAATATATTCATATGATTTTATCAATGAACTCTTTAAAGAATTCACCAATAAATATTTTGAGATGAATTATCTAAAGAGTTCGCCAATAAATAAGTATGCGATCATTATAATCTAAAGAAGAGTATTCTGCATTTTAGAAAATATACAATAATGCATTGATCTGTTAAAGAGTTCACCAATAAATAAGTATGTGATTATTACAATCTAAGAAAGATAATTCTACATTTTACAAAATATACAATAATGCATTGATCTTAATATATTAACCTCGACTGTTGAAATGCCCCTCGACAAACACCGCGATCGGTGGACACAGAACACGACTTGGTGGAGACTTGGAGTGGAGGAGCCGGCTCGCCAGAGTGCTTAACCGCATTTAAGAAAGACCTGGCGGAGGCAAGGCACCCGGCAACAAACGGGCGAACAAAATAATATAAATTATTCTGTGAAACACGATCATGTCGAAATGGTCTCGCATTACCCAAGAAAACCACTCCGAAACACTGAATGAGCTCTAAGCGTTACTTCTTCTCCTCTCTCTCCGAGTCCGAGTCTGAGTGCTTTGAGTTATTTATTTTGCGAATAAATTTTGCCATTGCGAATAATCCGGCGAGTCCGAGTGCGAATGCCACCAAAGTGTGCTAAGATCGTGGCCAGCGAACCAGCGCGATGAGTAAGCCGCCAGCAACGAGCACATCTGGCCAAAAGCAGCAAAAGGCAGCAGCAGCAGCGGCAGCGGCCACCAACTTATGCGGCTCTCTGGTTGAATTGCAAATTGCTAAATTGGAAAACACCCGAGTGCTGCAGCACACAGTCTAGGCACTGCGAGAAAATCTAGACAAAAATGCAGTATTTAAAATTAAAAATATGAAGAATGCTAGAATGTGCTAATTTAATACTGTTCTTGAAACTATTTGTTTAACAAAAAAAAAGCCTTTAGGAGTTGTCATAGCAATATACGGAGTTTATAAATCTTTCCTTAAAGTGTCACAGAAAATAAGAAATTCTAAATTAATAACAGTAGTTGAATATATTCTCATTTTTTGAACATCGAACATTTTTTTGGAAGGAATTCAACATTGAATTCACCAATGAATGCTTTCTTATAAATTCACCAACAGAAGGGAGTTTAATATAAAATATTTATTTCTGTATTTCTGTATTCCCCAATGTAAATTTTGAAATTCACCAATTAATACATATTGTGGTGAATTTCCTAAACAGTTCACCAACAAATAAATACACCAATAAATATTTATTTATGGAATTTACCATTGGTAATTGACAGATACATTTTCCAATGAATAATTTCTGAATTCCCCAATAAATACTATTTATGGTGAATTCACTAAAGAGTTCACCAACAAATAAAAACACCAATAAATATTTATAAACAGAATTTTTCATTAGTTTGATTTTGAGATATATTTCCAATGGTTTCACCAATAAATATTAATTGTACTATTGTAAAGTTGTATATATTTTTCTTTCTGTGCTAAAAGCTCGAACAACAACAAGTTGGAGTCGATCACAAAAATGCATTTTATACGCTGGACTGCAGCCGCTAATTGGGCCAATGCACATTATATTGCACAAAAAAAGTATCAAGTTAATGCTTGCCTCCGCTGCTCCGCATTCCATTTTCGATTCTAAAAATATATCCTTAGCCTTGAGGATCCTCCTCCTCCAGCGGCGGCGGCGGGTTCAACGGTTCAACATCCGGTTTTCGGTGGGGCCATCTTGCATCTGAGTATTTTCTTGGCTTCATAACCATTAGCCAAGTTTTGTCCCTGAGTTCCCTTTGGTTATATACTACGTATATATCACTTGACTGCCTTACCTTACCGGAGCAGTGGGTGGCGTTGGCCTTCGTTAATCAGTTAAAAAACTGTTCCACACACCTGCAGCGATCCGCTATGTTGCCCGATTTGGTAAATGGAAAAATGGTAAATTGGTTAAATGTTTGCATGCGGGCGTGTTAACGTGAAACGAGGTTGGGTCTGCGCCGTCTATTACTCACGGTTATTTGGTTATTTTGGCGATAACTTCAGTATAATTAAGTTCAACGTCAATTTGGGTCACGCGCCCGGAGTTTAGCTTCTCTTTTGGTATTATAATAAGTAGTAACAAGTCTTTTATTGTAACAAGTAAATATGGAAAATAAGTAGAACAAATAATGATCAAAAAGTTGTGTGGAAATGTTGTTTACAACATTTATTTCTTGTATAAAAACAACATTTGGAACCACATGAAAATTCTGAAATTTGTATAATATCATGAATTAAAATATTATAAATATTCATATATATAAATAAAATATACCAGAGCCAGTAATACCTCTATAAATTATTATTATAAATTTGTTTGTTCACGACAACCTATTAAAGCCCATTTTAAATATGTATTGCACTTTAAAGGGCAAAATATAGACATTAAAAATGACAAACAAAGTTGGTGTTTTTTTTTTTTTTTATGCAAATAAATAAGTCACGAAAATGTATTAACTAGGGAGAGAAGAAATATTCTATTCCGGGATCATTGAGATGAGTTATTTATATACAATAAGGAAAAAATCACATTTTTTCTTGGCGCTATTAGGTTGTTTCTCGAGTTGAGAAAAACCCCCAAGACTCGGGCCAAGAGCAAGACCAAAAACCCATTAAAAGTTCATCTCTCGGGGGATGCCAGTGAGTCAATCTCCGCGGTGGAGATAATAATTATCGCTAAAGATTCTCTCGGCTTCCTGCTGCACAGTGTGACTTTAAATACTGGTTTTTGTTCATTTTGGTTTTGGGTATTCTATTTTTTCCTTGGGTTTATTTCTGATTACCAGATTTTCTATATTTAAGTTTAGGTTTTTGTATCGTGAATCGGCTGCAACCGGTTCAAATTGCTTTGAATGAGCGCTGAAAAGTCAATCTATAGAAATTCTACGATTGATATGCGTGATTGTCTCGATTGTGATTGTGACGGCATAAGAAACACTTAATAATCAGCATAAAAATGGGAAAACAATTCACGAAATGACAATGATAGGTCCGGTCAGCCATTTTGTGTGTGAAAAGAAAAGAATTGATTGCCATGGATTTGTATAAGCTTAAACTTATTTTTAAAATGGTCTGAAGTCAACAAAATCGTAATTCTTTGAGTGTGGGACATTAGCCTTGACTTTTACAGAGTGGTTTCTTATCAAGCCTTTCGAACGTGCTGATCGAATGATTTTGGGGCCCAAAATATACGTAAAATTCCCTCGAAAAGCTCTGTAAAATGCCCTTGTATGTGCATTGTTCAACGTACTTTAATATAATATAAAGCATATATATGGGATTGACCATAAATTGATCATAAACAAAGGCGGCAAAGGCGCAATCTTATCACTCGGAATCGTTTGTCAGCCAAACACAACAGAGAGAAATAAAACAAGAGACAGAGAAATAAGAATATCGAGAACTGAGGGCATAGTATATAATTAATAGCTGAATAAATCATATTGATAGTCATCTGATGGCTTCTCAGTTGTTTTTTAATGATACACAGCACAGCACAGAGTCTATATGATGTATTATGAAACCAAGCCGAACAATCAATCACACGCTCAAGTGCAGCGTCATTAAGAAGTAAAACAGCATTTTATAGAGATTGATAGTACCCGTACTTGGCTGCAAGCTGAAGGGTTCCGTTTGTTCCCACTTGTCCTACAAAAATCTTGTCAAAGTAGTTTTTGATTTCTCGCAAAAAAAAATACTCGTAAAATTATTGTGATATGGTTTTTTTTGCCTTCGGTCCCAAGAAGAAGCATGAAGTGGCAACCACAGAGACCGCAGAAATAAACTTGTAATAGCTGATCCTAAGTTTTTTCAAATGATACGAATATCGCCGTAGTCTAGTGATGACTTATATTTAATTATTACATTAAGTATAAACGCAAGTGTGTGAAAAAAGTCTTCTAATACCCAAAAGTGGCCAAGATTTAAACTAGTTTTTGCTTCAAGGTTGGCAAAAAGTAAATTATTTCCGGCTGTAAGTACGGGCCATAAAAGTTACACAATTATAATGGTTTCTTTTAACAAAAGAAAACCTTTAAAATTTATGCTTAAAGTGCAGTTAAAATGCCTTAAAAAACATGGTTACATTTTGCACTTTTTAGGTTCTTGTAATTTGTTCATTTGTAATTTTTAGTTCTTGTAATTATTAATTTGTGTAGTAAAACTACGTAGCCCTCTTAGTTAATACTTCTGACAAGAACTGAATCTTTAAAAGTCAACATCTAAGTACTTCCTTATCTTAACTACAGGTTATTATACATAAGTACATAATTTGGGGGCACATTAAACCACAGGATTCTTCACAATTTTTGTTTAACTAAAAAAAATCACTTTTAAGAAAATATTATCATGCATTTATCAGTCTTAAGTTCTTGTAGTTGTTCACTATAATTTCTTAAAAAAATATGCCTGCTCTAAGAAGTCAAAACATAATTAAATAATTATTATAGCTAGATATTATAATATTTACACATTTATGAAGGCTTACTTTAACCATCAAATACTCCTAAAAATTAAGATTTTAGCTGCAGTAAATGTGACAGAAAAAGCAATAATTGTTTATAACTTTTTAGTATCCCTAACTTAAATTATTTCCTCTTCTAAACTAAATGTTTGGAACCTTAAAACCCAAAAATAACAGAATATATTAGCTTTGCGCTTTTATTTTTGGCAATCACTCAATATTCCCCATGCTAACTAATTACAGGGTGAACTTTAACGCTTTTTGCAATTTAGCTAGTCCCTTAAATACTTGGAGTATCATAAAATGTCACGTTGATTAATTTATAAAGGTATTGCCGCGTGCAATTTGCACGTAGCCCTCAGAAACTAGAAGCATCCAAGGGTTCTATATACTATATATATTGTAGACAGACATTAATTTGAGGCATTTACCATTGTTCCACGTTGGCAGCCCCGTCCATCCATTAAATTTATCGCGAAATATAAATAAACTTAAATCAAAAAAAGACCACTTAAGACGGCGGACACTTGACTTATGGGCCTCTCGTGGGGTTATACAAGCGGCGACAATTGATATTGATATTGTGCCGTGGACAACTTAAGTCCCCTTAAGTCTATACCCAAGGGACCTTTACCCAATAATTCCCTGATAAGTCAAAGTTGTGGTTAGATGCAAATTTCTGTGGGGCTTATACACGTGATTGATATTTTAACTGAGGAAAAACATGTTTACTTGAGACTATGATAGAGTTTATCTAGAAGTTTTATGCCAAGGATTGTTTACCTATCAAGCGCTATTTGTTTATGATTAAAGAAGGTAATGAATCGATTTTACTTGGAGTTTATATAAGGCAAAGAACTACTATCTTAGAGCCTTGGTCCAAGGCTTTTTTGTTTATGAGTAAAGAAGTCTAACACTATCTTGGAGCCTTATTTAAGAGTGAATCACAATCTCTATAAGCCATACCAATATTTATTGTACCATCAACTGACCAAGAAAAATCCGCAAGAGCTCACGTGTGACTCGCTCTTTGTTTTGGCATTATCTCAGAGTTTTTCACCCATTTATACATATATGTACATATATCATGCTCCAGATAATGACAATATCTGAATAGATATATGGAGCTTCTTCTAGCTTCTGTGCTTCTCTGCTGTTCTGCTTCTCGGTCACGTATTCGTACATACAAATTGTTTTGGAGCTGTTTATCAATTTGCAATTCCCCATTTTTGGGTGGCTTTAATTAATACTAAAGATAGTGCCAGGTGGCGGCAACGGCGTTACTGTTACTTGTTGTTTTCAACCTTCGGTTTCAAATTTTTCGAGCGCAATTGCACAATTCCATAAATTTTTGAGCTGCTCCGAAAGGCAACAACAAATTGGAATAGATTACGATGAGCGATATCATTAAATTTATGAGTGTGTGCGAGCAGCGGCATTAGCTGGATAATTTATGGCTCTGATTATGGGCCATTCGATTGACCAAAATGTAGAGTAAAGTCTTGAAACGTCTTGACCTTCAAGCACTCGACGGAGTTCTTTGAACGCAGGTGATAATTACCAACGAACCCCGAACTTGATGATCTTCGCCGATCTCAGGTGACTTACGGCAGAGCGAAGAAGCCAGTGGAGCATGTCTGATGTCTCAATTTTCGGTGTCTGAGCCCGCTCTGTTAGAGCCAAAGTGCCAAAAAAAAGCATTTAACATTCATTTTTGCGCCAATAAACGCTCACAATGTTAAAGGCTTCACAAAGGCGATCATGTCTGGGCCATACGGCTCGTGTGCTGATCATTAATCAGGTGTTTTGCCGTCGCTCCGAATGGATAATTGTGTGGAAGCTTTCACCTGGTACACCATGGCGTATGAGAATTTCCCCCGCCATTAGAACTGCAGAGCTGCCACTCGCATGTCAATGACACTGCTTGCCCTTTGGACTGCTGCTTCAATGATCCGATAAAATCCTAGAAAACTATGTGACGAATCGTGTGGAGCTTATCTACCGAAGCTTATCTGCAGAATATTGGCCAAACATAAATAAACTGGTGACCAATACAAAGAACGACAGCAAAAGGCGGCAATAGTGTCACCAGTTCTTGGAAAAAAAAATATGAAAAAGGGGGTTTACTGAAAGGTATGCCAAGTTAGCGGAAAAAAGCAACTGTTTTTCTTTAAGCTCCGTACTCAGACACACGAAAAGTGTTTCTAAGCAGTACGATAGAGCGAGAGGGCGAGTATTGACCTCTCGTTTTGGCTCAATGCTTAGGAACACTTTTTGCGTGCCTTGCTAGGTTGCCACCTTGTTGGAAATTCTAGGATCAAAGCAAACAATAAATTTGAGGTCTTGTGAATATATTTCGCTATTATATCATTTCAAATTCACTTTGTATCTAACACCTGAAAACCCCATTAAAAAAGCCAAAAACATCCCTCTCTTAGAGGCAAACATATACAAATTAACCCAATAGATGTACACATGATGAAGAAACATTTGAACATGGAAAAAGTGTATTAACAACTCTGTTGTTGACCTTAAACGCGCCCGGTTTTAGTCGCTGGTCCAAAGCCCATACATGCACAATGCAAATATGCGGTAGTAATAATTGTACAATTGTCCGGTGGCCATAATGCAATAATGCAGCATTAGTGCTCACTTCTCAGTGTTCAGTGCTCAGTGCTCCGTGCTTGGTGCGGTGGCTATCATTAATAAATAAAGTCACATGTTAATTATCAGCCAAGCCAGCAGCCGCCGCTAATTTCAATATTTGCAGCCGCAGCAGCAACAGCAGCTGTTACTTTGTTGGGATACAAAACAATAACAAATCGAGCGACCTGCTTTGTTCAAACAGGTTCGAACCCGACTAAATATATACAATAAATTAAAAGACGTTTACGTAGCCGCCGGCGGATCACGTGAAAAAATTATCCACCACCGGTGGCTGGTGGCCACGAGAAACACGACTAACAAAACTGGGAAATGAGCAATGCCTCTGATGTTTGAAATAAAGAGGCAAATACAAAATAAGACTGTTTTGAGTAGTCAACGGTTTGGGTTTGAAAAGACCGCCCAACTGTGGGAAAAGAGTGGCAACACCGTATGCACTTTGAAAAAATCTTTCTAAGTTCATCTTTCCATTGATTTATTTTGAATTAAAAAATGTAAAAAAATATTAACGTTTCACTAGTGTTTTACGTTTTATTATTTTAATAAATTTATTTGATAATTTCAAGTTGTTTGATTACGTTCAAAACTAAGTTATCCACCTATCATGTCAGCATTTAAAAGTTGCAAGTTTAACTTGTCAAATTTTCCTACCTTTTCAAGCTTTAGAGTCCTGTTTCGTATCCTTGGAAAAATCCGTTAAATTTGAAAATTCGAATTCGATACTTCTGTATCGATAGTATCGATAGTTACATCGATGGTGCTCTTGCATCTCTAGTAAATATGAAAAACAGAACAGAAATATGAAACAGAAAACAAAAATCAAAGTCGCTAAAAAGAGGTGTGCAAAGGCAAAATTGCAATTAAATCTGAGCCTGCTCGAGTGGATCTTAGTGCAAGTAAACCGCAGAACCCGCGGGGGGTGGCAGAAACTCGGCGGGAGGTCGTTCCCTCCCACTCTCTCTCTATCTCGCCCGCCTGCTCTCTCCCACACTCTGTTTTGAATACTCGTCGGCCATGTGTGCGTGCAAGTGAAAGGTGGGGAGCCGTAGATTGCTAGCGGAGTAACTCTAACAGTTAACTGTTACCGTTGCAAGCGCCAAGGAGTGGCGCTCGGGTGAGTGCTCGCTAAATGAATTAAATAATGCGGAAATTAGCGCTGCACCAGCGGCAGCAGCACTCGCTCGACAGTTGCAACGCACATATATTTACATATGTTTTGCTCGGTGGTGTGCGTGTGTGCGTTACGTGTTGGCCATGACATCACTAAAAATAACGGCGGCCATCTCCAAGAATCTGTTGCAGTTTAAAATTGGCGTATTTAAGAGAGCGAGAGATCAGGGAGCTACTATTCCAGAAATCTTTCCAAGGAGTTCATTATTTCCATTTACAACTTTCTCTTTTGTGCAAGTTCATTTCGAATTCCATCGATTGTTCATTTTCAACTGGGATTCATTTATTTGACAAACGAGTTTATTTATTTAAGCAGCGAACTGAAACTAGCTCTATTAATGTTTCATCATTAAATAGATGTACTAAAGAGGCCGAAATTAATTTTTTCAAATTTCTTTTCCAGTTTCAAGAGATCGTACCTGACATGGATGACACGGAATTTATGTTTAACGAGAAGCAATCAATTCGGGACTCCTCGAGGACCCTCAAGCGCTATGGCAGCACCTGCTGCAACAGCATGCGGAACAATGAGACCCTCATCCGGCACATTGTGGAGAAGACGGACACATTGCAGGGCATTGCCCTTAAATACGGATGCACGGTGAGCTTTCCTTTCTTTTCTTTGTGAAAAGCTGAAGGAAATCATAATTTAAATATTTACACAAATAATTCCAAATTATTGCATATAATACGACCTATATTTTGTATTATATTACAAAATCCATTCCCATTGAAAGAAGCTTCGCAATGCCAAAGTATCAGAGGACGTTATATTTGTAATTCCCAAGTCTCAAGTCTAGAAGAAGCTTAAATAGTTGATTCTTTTAAATAAGTAAATTAAATAATTTTCCTATCAGAATTTAGTTTTCTGGAAAATCGTTCTATTGATTTTGTGATTTATGGGTCATCATTATCCACCTTTCGTTGAATAATAAAAATTGATTCTAGCTTCTTCCTAAGAAGGGTTCGACTTACAATTACAATTATAGTCACGCTAGCCCTTCACCTCCCTTGGGACCCCTGTAGATATGCACTTTTTTTCCACATTTTTCTAAGATTCAATCATATTTCACCATATTCATTGATTTCTTGGCGCTCTCGCTCTCTGGGGGAAGCTCCACTAGTGCAGTCAGTCGAGTCACGCGAGCCCTTTTAAATTTTAAATGTCAACTTCACGGGGATTTGAATATATCGATTCAATAATGGCAACACTGTTGCCCCGGGCAACTCCTCAAAACTTCTCCTACCCCCAAAGTATCGTTCTTGGAATTTACAACCGAACCCACACCTTCACACGGCTGCGGGATGTGATAAGTCGACTCGTCTGGAGGAGAGTGACTTGGGCAAACAGAAGATAGCGGACATGATGGGGGAAGGGCTAGAGTCTAGAATCTAGAATCTTAGATGCTTATCAGCGGTTCTTATCGTGGAAAATGCTGCACTCCCTCAACTCAGGACTGACAGGTTGCTGCATATGATTTATGTCCACACAGAGATCTTAGCACTTGGCCAATATTTATTTAGAGTCCAGATTTCGGGTCTTGGGTTTATTGACTTGATAAATCTTGAAGCAAACGTCTAACAAAAAAGCACTGCATTGCCACTTGACCCGATTGGCCATATATGCGCCGTGAGGGGGGCTCATCCAATCCAATCGATCAATCACCCGTTATTCGTCAATCAGGTGTCAGCGCAAACAATTGTCCGTAATTGATGATGAACTCCTCCATGTATTGTCTTTCCAGACGGAGCAAATAAGACGCGCCAACCGCCTCTTCGCCTCGGACAGCCTGTTCTTGCGTCAGTTTCTCCTGGTGCCCGTGGAGAAGAACTCACCGTATTATCCCCAGGTGCCCTTCGATGCCGTGCTGGCCACGCCGCCGGGCACTCCCGATGCCAACGGCCAGAGGGAGGCGCATAACAATGCCAACAACCTGAGCCAGAGCAACAGCTTCATCAACAGCAGCAGCAACAGCAGCAGCAGCAGCAGCAGTAGCAGTAGCAGCACCAGCGGGAGCAGCAGCAGCTGCAACACAAGTGGCGTTCCTCCACCCGCAACAGGGGGATCGCGCTCCGGCAACGCCAACGGCAGCCAACAGCCGCCTCAGCGGCCCTACTCCATTGCCGGTGAGCTGCTGATGGGGCAGGCCGGAGACGAGGATCCCGCCACGATGCATGGACATGGAGGATGCGGGGGCAAGCAGAGCAAGAGCCTGGATTCGGTGGCTGCGATGACGCCCGAGGAGGAGAATAGGAAGTGCATGAACGACTTCCTCAACAAGATCGACAACACCATCTCCGAGTCGCGCAAATATGTGGAGCGCTCCAAGGAGTAAGTGATAGCTAAGGGTACTTAATTATAGTGGCACAAAATAGGACAAATTTTTTACAAAAATTGGGAAAACATTTGAGTATCTAGAACCTAAGAGTACACTTTCCAGAGATCTTTCCAAGGAGTTTATAATTTCTGAACTTTCCAAGCAGTTTATTTATACAATGAATTAATTAATGAATTACAATAAATATAGAAGACTTACTTAATTCATTATTTTATATTTTGCTTCACAAAACCAATATCTTGGTTTCCAGGGAGCTGATTTTCCCAGCTATCTTTCCAATGAGTTCATTTTTCCAGATATTTTTCCAATGAAATCTCCTTCAATGCGAGTTCATTTTCGATTTCCACTGAGTGCTCATTTTTAAAATAACAGAGTTCATCAATTGAAAAATCGTTGATTTAATATTTGTTAAAAACAAAAAACTAGTAAATCCCTTGACTTGTTCTAATATCTCATTAACCTTTAAAGAGTTAATTTTTTCAGAAATTTTCCAATGAAATCTTCAATGCGAGTTCATTTTCAATTAAATGATAGAGTTCATCAATTAAAATAAACTTAGGCTGCTTAATTGATTTAATATTTTTTAAAAACAAAAAACTTATAAGTCCCATGACTTTTTCTAATATATTACTAACCTGTAAGGAGTTCATTTTTTTTCCAATAAAATCTCCTTTAATGCGAGTTCATTTTCGATTTCCACTGAGTGTTCATTTCACTTGGGCTTCTTAATTGATTTAATATTTATTTATGACTTGTGCTATTTGATTTACCTTAAACCTTTAATTTTAAATCGTACTAATTCTTGCATTATTTACCTCTCCACAGCCTGGTCAGCAGTCAGAGCGATGCGGACATCTGTGTCAGTGCCAGCGCCGACATATTCCCCCAGCGCCGTCATCCCCTGAACAACTCCTACAAGACCAACAACAACGACCGTCCGCCGCAGTATCAGCGTCACAGTTCGACGGGCAGCGGGAACTCCTCGGACACGGCGCATCTGCTGAACACGACGCAGACGAGGCGGGTGCAGAACTCGCTGAAGCGGCTGGAGAAGCAGCAGGACGACTTCTTTGAGTTGTAGCAGCTGCCGCAGTCGAAAAAATCTAGCCTAATTACGTCGAGGAGTTAATCTAATAATATCGTTCGGGGGAGATGCCGCACTCTAAACGTAATATGTATAAATATATGCCCTACCTATACGAGAGATACCTATTAAACGTTAAACATAAGCTGTAACTCTGAGCTAAAACCTCAAACTAAAGCCTAAAACCTAAAACTAAGCGCTGCGCTATGTAAACCTGTAGTACGATGACAAGGCAGTTCTGTTCCCCGTTTTTTGCCGCCAATTAGCTTGCAATCCTTCAATCCCTTGCCCCCCTCCTGCCCCACATTATGTTTACTTTTTTTGTATGACTTTTAGCTTTAATCGCACTGTGTATAAATTTAGTTATGAGAATTATTAATGTTAATTGTATATACCTACTATATATAGTCGCTAGCAAACAACACGAAATTGGCCAACTGTTGACGTGTATTTTTAATTTATTTCATAGCTATGCCCAAGTATTAAACAAACTGAGTCCCTAAACCCAATATTCCATTCTAAATCTGCAAAAAAAAAGAACCTATATCCCCAGGAAAACCTCAATATCGAACTGTGTGCACTCATATTCGAGCCAAGTCATGTTGTATGTGAGAATGTTTTATAAAAATACAAATAAAGTGAGAATTGTGTTGGAAAATTGCCAAGTGATGCCTTAATGGGAATGGTGAAGCACAGGAATTTCCAGGTGGAGGAGCATGCGCAGTTCCCGAGGCTTAATTGCAGTGAAACTTCTTTAATAGGAACTCTAAGGAAGATGATAATGACTTACCAAGGGAAATCATTGGAAATATTACCAGCGAAAATTATAAGAAAAATGAAATCACAACAATTTTGCACATTCCTCTTTGTGTCCCCGTCCTAAACTGATAAGACCGAGCTCGCCAACAACAATTTCATTGAGTTTTTTTTCTCGCCGCTAATCCCAATGCAATTGTTCTTGTTTCTACACTGACCATCTTTTTCATCTTTATGATTGATTCATGATCATTCTTTGAGAAATCGATGAATTGGCAAGTGCCCTTTTCTCAGTGTACATACAGTGTGCAAATGCTTTATTTTATTAGTGTTGGTATAGGCACTGCCATAAGGCAGATTTGAGCACCCCTGCCTTAAAGTCAAAGGGTGGTTCACTTTATAGAAGTTCGACTGTATGGTTGCCAGGACAACGCATTTCCTGGCAAAACAAACAAGGCCCTGAATTAACTTAACTATATTTTGGGGAAAGAAATTGATATCAAAGAGCATACCAAGATGTCGGACAAAGATCTGGATGCCATTATCCAGGTAACCCAGCAGGTGGTGGGCAAGTTCATCAAGAAGCCGCCACTCACCGAGAAGCTGCTGAAGAAGCCCCCCTTCCGCTTCCTCATGGATGTCTTTAACAATGTAAGTGGCTCCCATATGGTCATCAAACCCTCAAGTAAGACTCTCCCTCTGGACAGTTCATCAAGCAGACCGGCAAGTTCGAAGGCCTGTACTCCTCGGAGGAGCAGACGTTCGAGAACATAGCCACTCGGGAGGATAAGATACGATTCCTGCAGAAGATGATCGATGCAGTCAGTGAGTTGTAGTTTGTACCTCCTCACTCCCTCAAATCCTTGACAGCTGATCTTTTTCCCACAGAGCTCACGACCAAGCTGGAGCTCAAGGTGCGCACCTCGAAGATAGTCGCTGGCCAGGAGCCAGAGCTCACCAACGAGCTGCTCCAGGCCATGGCCAGTGTGGCAGAGAAGAACCTGGACTGGGACAGTGTCGTCGATCAGGTAGTGATTGCCCACAGCAAGACCCCCATCGCCCTGGCAAAGCCCGCAAAGGAAACCAAGACCTCGAGCAAGAATCCCTCACCTGCCGGAGCGAAGGAGGAGGACCCCAAGCGGCGCAATGAGAAGCGAACGTCGCCGCAGGAACAGAAGCTGCGCAAGACCACCAGCGAGAAGGGCGAGCGAGCCACACCCACTGACAAGGACAAGAGTAAAGCCGTCCAGAAGAAGGTCAAGGTCACGGGAATTGAACCCAAACTCAGTCGGCAGAGCTCCAAGCAAAAGAGCCCCTCTCCTGTCAAGCTGAAGAGCAAGAGCCAGAAGCAGCAGATGTCCACGGAGAGCGACAATCCCAGCATGTCACCACTGCCAGCCAAGCAGCCAGCAGTTCCAGAACCAGTTCCTACTGTAGTCCCCAAGGAACCTTTGTTAGATCCTGCACAGGAAGCACCTGCACCTGCACCGCCTCCAGCTTTATCCCCACCCACAGAGCCGCCAGAGTGTCGCAAGTCCTCCGCCCAGCGTCGCAGTTCCGCCTCCTCGAACAGGAGTCGCCGCTCCAGTGGCACACAAAGGCAGCCGGAGCCCAGTCCTACTGACATCCCAGCCCAGCCAGCGTTGCCCAAGGCGGAGGCAAGTCCTCCCGCCGATTCCAACAACAACAACAGCAGTGTCGAGTTGAAGCGGGAAGCTACCATGTCGCGGGAAAACTCCAAGGAATCGAGTCAGCGACCAAGAACCTCGCTGAGACCACCATCCGCACGACCCGCCTCCGCTCGTCCTGGAGCTCCGCGGCGTCGTAATGTGGAGATCGTACTGCAGCCCAATGACCAGGTCAAGATGTCGGGCATCAATGTGAAGCTGGAAACCTTCGGGGACCTGGACGACGACGGGGAGAACTTGGTAATCATTGAAGATGCCAACTCGCACGACATTGTGGAGGGCCATAAAGCAGGAGATGATCCCTCGCTGGAGGGCCAGCCAGATGCCCAGCAGGGACGATTGGTCCAACAGATCCTGGAGACCCAAAAGGAGTTGGTTCACCAGAACGCCGAGGTGGCGGAACCTCCCCCATCGGCGACAGTTCGCCAGAGTTCGGCGCGCCAGGTGAACGATCTGCGCGACGTGATCCAGAGCCTCACGAAGGCGGTGAATCCGCTGGGCAAGCTGCTGGACTTCATACCCGAGGACATCGATGCCATGCAGCTGGAGCTGACCATGTGGCGGGACACCTACACCCAGGCGGCCATGGAGCTCAAGAGGGAGCGGAGCCTCACCGCCTCGGCCACGGAGCCCATGAAGCACCAGCTGCAGCAGATCGAGGCGAGCATTGTGGAGTACCAGGAGCTGGTCGATGAGAGTCGCCACAAGATACTGCAGTACAACTCGCGGATCCTCAAGATGCTGATGGAGCAGTAACGGCTACAAACGAAAAGTCTGCCCGAAAGTATGCTACACAATATTAGAAAACAAGTTTGAGACCTCAAATATTTCATAGCCTACTTTCAGACACCTTTTTAACTGCTTTTAAACCCCTAATAAAAATTATTACAGAAGTTAAACTAAAACAAGCCTCTGGTTTTTTGTCACACATTTTCTGTGCCACCATTTAATATTTTAATATTTAATAGAAGTTCTATAAAAATATAGCGATGCATATACAATTGCTTGTGGTTTTTAAAGTAAGGTTCATCCATTCAGTAAATACATGTATAAATGTGTACAATAATATCAAAAATCCTACGATTGGCTCATTACTTTTTGGGTTAATTTGTAAATTTGTGGGTTTCCAAGGTAAAACTCAATAACAGACGGTAATAGTTTCTTATCTAAGGCCACTTGGTGTTCAAACCAAAAACATACTTACCAAAACTAATCTTTCTTAGCCAAAAATCGAGTTTCCTCAATATCTTTCCCCTTATCATTTTGTGCTAAACAGTCGCCTTCTTTCCTTCGATTTCAGCTTTGTCCTTTTCCTTACCGACCGTTTCCTCCTCGGACTCCGGATCGCCTGTGATTGTCTCTGCTTTTTCGGCTTTCTTCGTTGGACTGTTTTCCCCCTCTTCCGGCTCTTCTTCGTCGGCGTCCTTGCCCTTGCATCCCAGCCCGCCGCCATCCTCCTGATCCTCATCGCCCAGCACATACTCGATGACGTCGTCGATGGGAAAGTTGTTCAGCAGCGACTTGATGGAGTCGTTGTGTATGACGACGGTGAAGAGCAGCTTGCAGTACTCGCGCATCCGGCTGCCATAGTCCAGCTCCGCGTAGTTCTCGCCACCCTTAACCAGGTCGTAGCCGCAGTTCTCGATCACCTTGCAGAGCACCGTCTCCTCGGGGGCGTTGGGCCAGCCATATTTCTTTAGGATGGGCGGATCCACCAGCATGTCGATCAGCTTGCCAATGTTCTCCTTGAGCTTGAGGTCCTCCTCGGTCAGGACTTCGCCGCCGCTAGCATCGTCCTCGCTCGACGGCTCCTCCTCCAGATTATCAGCAATGGCAGCCGCCAGGCTGGCGGCCAACGATTTGCGCTTCTCCTTCTTGACCACCGGCGAGACCTTCACGCCTTCCTCCTTCTTCCCCTCGGGCTTGACTCCCACCGCCGCCGTCTCATCCGCCAGCTGCTCGCCCTCAATGTCCAGCGGGAGAATCGTGTACGTCTCGTTCTCCAGCGTAATGGTCTGGGCCGCCGTGTCATCGGTCTCGTCCACCAGATACTCACGCACCACCACGCCGTTGCCATCGGTTTGGCTGGAGATCAGTGATCCCGCTGAAGTGTTCAGTGCCACTGGTACAATCTCCTCCGGCTCCTGCTCCTGCTCCTGCAGCTCCTCCGCTGTTGCCAGCTTGGCCCTCTTGCTACGCTTCGCAGTTTGAGGATCCACGCCAAAGATGTCATCCGGATCGCATTCGTGCACGGTGCGGATGTGCCGGCGGAGAGTGTCGCAGCTGTCGAAGTTCTTGTCACAAATGGCGCAATCCGTGCGCTCCATAACCTTGGTGGGCGAGCGCTTGACGGCGCGCGTGGGCTTGGCTGTGGCATTCCAAGGATTGCAGGGATTAATGGCAATGGAAAAGGTTAGGTATAAGCCTAGCTTACGTGTGTGTACACCGACATCCATGTGTTCCTTGAGCTGGGCTGTGCTGCGGAAGTTGCGCTTGCATTCGGTGCAGGAGAAGACGGGACGCTTCTGGGAAGAGTGCTCCTTGACATGGCGCTCGAGTCTAGGAAAGATAAATATATGTATGTAGAGTATTTATTATAAAGGATAAGTTTAGTTATATTATATTAAAAAATGATAGAAAACTGATTTAAATTAGCGGACAACTGCGACGACTTATTTTTACGACTTTTAAAGATATAATTAATCCGAGTTACTTACTGCTTCTGCGTTTTGAACTTCTCCTCGCACTGATCACAGCCAAAGGGCCGCACGTGGGTCTTGGAATGGGTGCGCAGCTGCGTGGCCTGGATGAAGCTCTTGCCACACTCCTCGCACTTGTGCGGCCGCTCGCCCGTGTGCCGCTTCATGTGCCGATTGAGCACCTCCTTGACGGCAAAGGCTTGGTTGCACTGCAAAGTAATTAATCAATAATTAATCAAGATTCAAAGGGATCAAAAAGGAAGCCTTTACTCACCACAGTGCAGCTGTAGGGCTTCTCGCCCGTGTGATAGCGACGATGCTTCTTGAGGGCCACCAAGGCGGAGAACTTCTTCTCGCAGAGATCGCAATCGAAGGGCTTCTCGCCCGTGTGCGTGCGTATGTGAATGCTAAGGGAGGTAAATGATTAGTTTCAAAAGCTAAGAGAGGGATCAGGCACTCACTTGAGCGTGGACAAGCTGTAGAAGCAGTTCTTGCACGTGTGACACATGTACTCGGGCTTCTTCATCACCTGCGTGCCCAGGTGCTGCTTCAGGTGCGAGCGCAGGTTGTCCAGGCGATAAAAGACGCGGTCGCAGACCTTGCAGCTCATGGTATCGGTCTCATTGGCCGAGCACGCCGAGTACTTCTGATGGCGCTTCAAATGGTACGAGCGCGTAAAGTCCTTGCCGCAGATCTTGCAGGCATACGGCTTGCCCCGCGACTTGTGCTGCTCCTCGTGCAGCTTCAGCAGCGCCTCGCTGCGCAGATTGGCATTGCAGATGGAGCAGGGAAAGTCGCAGAACTCCGAGTGTGTGATGAAGATGTGGCGCTCGTAGCTGGTCTGTGTCTTGAACGACTTGGGGCAGTCGGGACAGTTGATGTGGCCCAACTGGTGTAGGGAATAAGCACTAGAAACTTCATTAAATAACCGCACAAACTCACATGGAAGGTGTCGTAGCTTTCGCTGCAGCAGAAACAGATATCCTTCTTCTCCATCACCACCGCATCCTTCTCGATCTTCTCCAGGTTCTTGAGCATGTCCGCCTTGCGCAGATGGTAGCCGCTGTCGTAGCGGCAGAACTCTAAGTGCTTCGTCAGGCTCTTGATGCGCCGGAACGTCTTGTAGCACTTGCCGCACACATGCTCCACAATCTCCTTGATCCCCCCCTTGCCGCCCTCGCTCTTGTCCGCCTCGACGCCGTCGTCGTCGTCCTCCTCCTCGTCGCCTTCGGTGACGACGATTTCCTGGCCATTCGTCCGTTCCAACGTGCCCGGCACCACCTCATCGTCTTCGGCCAGTATAAAGGCAATAGTCTCGGTCTCATCGTGCTCCGACGCCGCCGCGCGGTGCGCCGTGGTGACCGCTTGCTGCTTGCTGTTCTCCAACTTGACCGCTTGGAGAACATAGTGATCCATCTTCTGCTTCTTGCCGGGCGAGGCTCGGATCTTGGTCTCCAGGGGCGTCACGGCGGTGGCGGTGGCAGGGCGCTTTACATTGAGGATCTTCACGGAGGTGGAGGTGGTGGTGGTGGTGTTGTTCCGCGGACTGGTCTTGGATAAGGAGCCCCGCTTCTCGGTCTTTGGCAGGCCCAGGGCCTCGTCATTGAGTATTTTGATGCGGGATCCCCCGCCGCCGCCGCCGCTGTTGCGCTTCTCCGTCTTGGTGGGGGAAACAGACGGCGACGAAGCGGCTCCCGCTGCTGCGGCCTCGTTCAGCAGCTTCATGCGCGTGGCGGGGCGCGACGTGTCCTTCGGCGGCGAGACGTTCTCCACGCCCAGTATCTTGACGCCGCCCTTCTTGTCCTTGCCCTCCTTGGCGGCGCTCATCGTGTCCAGCTCAGAACCTGCGGGAGATGAGAGGTACAGATAAGCGGAGTCTAGGGATTATTTGCAAGGATCAGCGGCCCGGGATTTAGCCTACTTTTAGGCACGTGATTTAATGAAAATCTGATTTTGCCAGCGTCAGCAACGCCTAGAAGCAGTTCACAGAAGACCAAAATGGCGGACAGCACGATCAATCGCGCGAGTGCGAGCGGGACGACTCTACTCTACGCCCCCGACGCACAGCAACAAGTTTTTGGCTCGCTCTCGCCGTCTCAATGTCTCAACAAAATATAATACAAAAAGTGGTTGAAAAATTCTAATACACACCCGGAAATTCGTTGCATACTTTTCAATATTAATTATTTTGCACAGCACAGAAGGATGCGGCGATATTGACCCGGCTCCTGTCGCTATATCTTTTTCAATTCGATCCCGAAGCCACGAAGGAAAGCGGTGACCCGCAAAGCGAAGAGCGAGGCAAAGGCCAATTGCAAAGTCACCAACAGTACTGTCTCGTTTACAGGGGGCGGGGCTACTTATCGCCGTGTGTGTCACTCAATTTGGGGGCTTAATCTTGCAAATAAACACAATTTACCTAGTTTTATGGTTTAAATTCCAACACACAACGCGGAGAGTACAAAGTTAGAGCTGTCAATATATCGATGTGTCGATCGAACATGCATCGATGTTTTCGCTCTGGCCGATAGTATCGACTATCGCGATAGTTATTTATTTAATTTAGGTATTTTTAATTTCCACGGATGACTTGGCCAAATAAATAGATAAAGAGAATGTTTTTATTAATTCAAGGGAATTAATTAATTTTAAAAGGCGGCTATCTGAAATAAAATACATATTCATTTCTACGGCCACCCTGCCATCGATGTTTTTGCAGCTCTATGGTCTTATATCGATATATCGATACTAAGGGGATGGTTTTACTCACCTCTATTGTAGCGAGCCGCTTGCTTTTAGCCGCATCAGGTAAATAAATCATAAAAAACATGCTAAATCGTTGATAAAATGACCATGTTTTAATATCGACAGAGATACAATGGCCACCGCCTTCGACGCACACACGGAGGGCCCCGGGTTCGTCGGCATCCGGTTCTGCCAGGAGTGCAACAACATGCTGTACCCCAAGGAGGACAAGGAGAACAAGATTCTGCTGTACGCGTGCCGCAACTGCGACTACAAACAGGAGGCGGACTCCAACTGCATCTACGTGAACAAGATTATGCACGAGATCGACGAGCTGACGCACATTGTGCCCGATGTGATCTCCGATCCTACGCTGCCACGCACAGAGGACCATGCCTGTCCCAAGTGCTCCCATCGGGAGGCGGTGTTCTTCCAGGCGCAGACCCGGCGCGCCGAAGAGGAGATGAGACTGTATTACGTGTGCACCAACCAGAATTGCACCCACCGCTGGACAGAGTAATTGTAATTGTAGCCCTAAATGTAAGCAAATCAATATAAAGAGAGATCTTGCAAAGCCACATCGAGTATTCCTATACGGGGCGCCGTCGCGTCGCTATTTAGCCGCAAAATGGTCCTAATGGGCGCTCAATTCGTGATTGGCGTAGCGCCAGTAACTAAATCAGCTTGTTACAGTGGATATGGGCTAGCAGGAACAGCGAATAACCATTAATTTCATCACATTCTGAAATTTCTACGAACATAGCTTTACCTTTTATGCAGGGGTGCCACAGAAATTGCTATATATTTAAAATCAGCTAAAACGTCGCCTAAAAGTATGCAGTAAAATATTTTACCTAGCAGTTCTAAATAAATAATAATAATATATTCGTATTGAAGCGACTAAATAAAGGGAATTTATTGTTCTTTATGCTATCATACTGGACACAAAAATAAGCTATTGTGGTTTTAGATTTTATAAATAACTCGATTGTAAGAAAATGAAGGCCTAAAGCAAAATATTTACATTTTAACAGTGAATATTTATAGATCACTTTCTCGAAAACCTGTTAGTTCTGTAAATGTTGCTGAGAGGGAAACACGAATCTCGCATCCGAGCGCATGCAAAATTCCAGATTTCGCACACGGTGACAATAAATTCTCCATATATCTAAATCATTGTTCTGCTGCTCTAATCGAAGCTGACAAAAGGAACAACAAGCGGAAAGGGGGCCGAACGAGACGAAGAAATGATGGGACAAGTTTGTTGTGCGTATCAAAAGCCGATTCGGCGGATTCTGTGGACTTGGCCCGCCTCGCCAAGTTTAGTTTGAGCTTAGAACTTGGCGCGTCGTGTTGATCGGATCGCTTAGAAATGTGCTAGAGCTAATAGCCACCATCAATCCGTGAATCGCATATAAAGAGGCAAACAGGAATCCCCAGCAATCCCCAGCAAGCGCTATTAAATAATAATATATAATGGCCAAGCCAAGGTCGTCGGCGGATGCAGCCGGAGCTGGAGCCGAACCGGAGGAGCCCAAGCAGAACTACTTCCAGAAGCTATGGCGCTACCGGCACTACCTGGTCATCGAGCCCTTCTTCTTCTTCTACTTCATGGCCTCCATTTTCAATGCGGTGGCCATGCAGAATTTCCCCCTGGAGAAGGCCTGTCGGGTAAACTTTGGCTATAACAAGCTGGTCTGCGACACAATGCTGGACAAATCGGAGCTGGGCATCGAGTGCGATGACTTTGACTTCGCCAACACCACGCTGGGAGCCACTCCCGACCTGGCTGGCCTGGTGGTAGGAGCTCCTGGCTTCAACTACACCGTGTGCAAGGCGGAACTCGAGGCACAGATCCTCGCCTCCGATGTCTCCGGAAAACGGGCTCCGATGGGTAAAAAGAAAGATATTCACCATATATCATCTGCTCATAACACGAGTCGTTCATTAAGTATACGCGTTTGGTGTTTGGCATTAGCATTGCTTAAAAAATTTCAGGTTTGTGCTTAAATTAAACTCGAATTCCCATCTTAACTCCTCTGCATATTAAGAGTCTCTCGCCTACCCTTTGGGAGCCATATCTATACGTGGGATGCACAGAGAAAAATAACAATGGATCATTTGATACTTGGTTTTGTATGGTATTTATGTTCTTATTACTTTAATGTTAACTTTCTTTGGTATTAAACGGTATTAAACGGTTTTTTTTAATGTTATATAACCTTTACTTAAACAATACTCCTTCAAATCAATTTAACTATTGGACTAATAACTTTTCTAGTTTCTAAATTATATTTAAAGATCCCGAAACGCTGCGTTTTTAAGCTTTATTTAAAATAACGTAGGAAGACCCATAATTCTTCAATTGAAGGCAAAAGCACAAGGGCTTGCAAATTCCTTAAAATTATTATTCACTTAAAATAAAATGACTGATTACTATAATTGGCTTTATTTTTCTCTGAGTGTAAATTTCCTGGCCAAAAGAATCCATGTCTCTTGATGGATGTCGTCGGAAATTAGCGGTTATCCGAACATCTAATTACCTTCTTTAATTGATTCGCTCGTGAGTCCGAGTTCTCTTTCGCCGTCGCCGTCGGATGGTGCTAAGAAAAAAATTCCTCCATTATATCGTTTGGTGATTAATTTAGAGCCGCGTCGTCGAGAGAGGCCTTAGCCTAGTCGTAATCGCAAAAGCTCGAACCTCTAAACCTGTTCTTACATCGATTCGAATCGAGTGACTTTCGTGGGTTCACTGCCATTGTCATTGTCATTGCCATGGTTAATAATAATATTATTTTAGATTCCTAATCCAGCGGAATCGGCATCCGAATATGTCATTTGCATAACGCTAAACGGAATTCCGGTTCTCAAAGCCCCAACCGAAGCGTCTTCTCTTTTTGTTTGATAGCTTGGAAGCACAAACGATAATTATAATTACTTTTCAATTGCATCAGAGATCCGTAATGGCAGCTTAAAATAATTGAAACATCATGTCATACATAGCCTGCAACTGCTTTACAGCATTTTTCCAATTAAATATCTCTAACATAAAGTCTTTAAAGAGGACAAGTTCCAATTGAAGAACAAATTATAATTACTTAAAATAATTGAAACAGCATGTCATGCATTGACATGCATATTACTGCATTTTTCCACTAAAATAACTCTAACATAAAGTCTTCAAAGATAACAAGTTCCAATTGAAGAACAAGTTCCTTGCATATTAAATGAGTTTGGCTCAAAGAAATTTTCGAAACTCGATAAGCGTGTTTAATTATAAACAAAAACAATAGGATTTTGAGTAAGACACCATCATAAACATTTCATAAAAATATAATTCCTTTTATTAAATTCTCAAGGTAGCCTTACTTTATGTGCGTGACGCTTTTGGGTAAATATTATTATATAATTATATTCTAGTAATAATATCTGAATGGGTTCTGACCTATAACTATAAAGATAATATTCCTTAGTTTATTACAAGTGAGAATTAATGTATGAATTCTCAGCTCAGCTTTTGCTAACCAGCTTAATTCTCACAAACGAGTTAGTATTTTTGTCAAACATTTCTGGCACCTCGAAACAAGTTTATATTCCGCTATTAAATGTGCTAAACTGTATATAAATGCATATTAAATCTATATTTGAGAGATATTATATTTAATGATATATATTCATAGAATCTACTGTTTTTATTTCCTACAACAGCTGCCATCTTTCCCCTGATTGTGCTCCTTTTCGCCGGAGGCTGGGCCGATCGGTACAATAAGCGAAAGCCTTGCATGATAATGCCCATCGTGGGAGAGGCCTTGGGCTTCACTTGTGAGCTTCTTAAATTCTTTTAAATCCTATATTTATAATTTAAAAAAAATTAACTATAGGCCAGATCATCTCATCGATTTTCTGGGATTCTCTGCCCATGGAGTTTGGTGCCTATTGCGAGGCCATCGTTCCTGCGCTCTTTGGTGGATTGACCTTCTGTCTGATGGCCATTTATAGTTATATCACCATCGCCACACCGGAGGAGGATCGCGTTTTCCGCTTCGGCATCTTCGCCATGTTCGTCACAGGAGTTCCCTTCATAGGTCAACCCATTAGTGGATTATTATTCACCACCCTGGGCTACACATGTGAGTTAACTATTGAGCTTACTTCAGTTTTTAAAGATACCAATTCATTGCCTATGACTAACTTTTAATACCTTTTCCAGGGTCCTTTGCCACAGCCATCCTCTTCCAGATTATAGCCATACTCTACATTATCTTCTTTGTGAAGGAGGTAAAGACCACTCCCCAGACTACGACCACAGCCACGAATGAGCCACCGCCGCTGCCGACCACCTTGCCTCCGAAGCAAGGTGCCGAGAACATGGCATATGAGACCACAAATGTGGACGAGCTGCAGGGCAACAAGAACGTCAACTTCCAGCTGACGCCGCACATGGTGGAGCCGAAGGTAGAGGCGGTGCCTCCGAGGAGGTCACTGTTCAAGGAACTCTTCGATCCCACTCTGGTGATTGACTGCATCAAGTTCCCGCTGGTCAAGCGACCCAACAACGGACGCATGCTGCTCATCCTGCTGCTGTGCGCCTACTTCCTGACAGTGGGTCCCGTGTCTGGCGAGAACGACTACTGGTACCGCTTTACCCTGAAGAAGCTCTCGTGGAACGGCAACGACTTCAGCATCTACCTGACCCTGTCAAGTGGGGCGGCCCTGGTGGGCACCTTCATCGGTACGGCCATTCTGAGCAAGCTGCTCAAGGTCTCCGACTCCATGATCGGCATGCTCTCCGCCCTGTCTATTGTCTGTTCCCGCGTCCTGTTTGTGAGTAAACTCAAAAATGTGCCAAGTGGATTAGGGGACTTTAGATCTTGATTTTTTCAGGCCTTTGCCAGCACCACTGCCTCCTTTTACGTGGCCGGAGTGGTGGACATGTTCGTCAGTCTGCGAGTGATTGCCATTAAGACCGTGGGTTCCAGCATTGTGGCTGGTGATGAGCTGAGTAAGTTACTCCTTAAAAAAATAAATCTAGTGAGTTTAAACTTTAAAGAGTGTTAAAGAAGAAGGGTGGTTCACTTTCAAAAGGTATATTAACTCATAATGAATAAATTAATTTTGATTTAAAAAAAATATATTTTAACTCGGAGAAAGAATTTATTAATGAATTAGGATGGAGAATGAAAAAAGTGAACTCTAATATAAAAAGACAAAATGAATTTTAATGAAGAATGAACGGATGAACTCTGATGAACAACCCATAAATTAACTCTGAGGAAGAATGAAGATTAATTCAAGCTACTTGAATATATAAACCCGGAGGAAGGATTAATTTATGAACTCAGATGAGGAATGAATAAATGAACTCTAATGAAGAAAGAAGATATTCACTTTAATGAAGAATGAACGGATGAACTCTGATGAACAACCCATAAATGAACTCTAACGAAGAATGATCATTAATTTAAGCTACTTAAAATATTCGAACAAAAAACAAACAAGATTTACTGTTTATTTTTTTTTATTTCAGGCAAAATGTACTCCATTTTCGGGATAAGTGAACCAATTGCCCAGTTTATTTTCCCACCCATCTTCAGTGAGATCTATAAAAGCACCGTAGACACATTTCCCGGTGCTATTTGGCTCTTTGGCGAAATATTCTATATTCCCAATGTCCTGGTCTTTGTGTAAGTTTTCATTATCAAATATTTTTGGCAAAGAAAGTATACGAAATTAAATGATTTTTTGTTAAAATTATAGTGTCTGCTACTTCCTCCTGAGACGACGAAAGGCCACGGATAACGTAGAGCTGGAGCAGAATGGAGCAAATGGAGCTAATGGTTCCAATGGTGCTAACCGCACAAATGTGCCCGATAGTGAAATAACTAGTCTTTAACGTAATTTATGCCAGACTTTTGTTGCTTTTGTATATTTAATTGTAATAAAATACTTGTAAATTTGTATTTAAAATTTTATTTAATGCTAGAAATATTTAAATATAAAAACAAAGCATTTCTTTTAGTCCTACCATGGCTTACATTTTCCTGCGACATTAAAAGGTCAAGGAGCTTTAGGACACCGCAGATTTGGAGCAGAGTTAGCAGGAATTAAGTAGTCAGAGGAGTTCCATTTTTGGGATCCAAATAAAATAAATGTTTATTTTTGGAAACGCATAAATCCGCTCGTAAATCAAATTACCCGAAGGTGAGCTTCCAACTTTGATGCGGCGGACACTTTGCTGCCCCTGGCAGTGGTCGCAAATTACTTTTTTTGGCCAATTTTAGTTCAAGCCTTTCACTTTTTCACCCGCCTCCAACTTTTCCTGGGAAAAGGAGGGAAAATAGCGGGTAGTTTTCCAATCAGCAAATGCATTCAGTGTGGGCAGCCAGCTGGCGCAGAGTGGGCGTGGCCATATGTGTGGAGGCGGCCCTGAAACAATTGGGTGCTAATAATCCCGGTTAATCTGCGTAAGTGTGTGTTTCTGGGGGCATCGAAGCAAGAATCCCGGGGAATCCCATGGATATAAAAGCCCAGTCGCCGTGGCTCCTGGGCTCAGACGTAGCTGTGCCTCGAACGCGAATCCATCTCTAGTCATCATCTCCATCGAGTGTCCTGTGTTCTCTCCTCCGCGTCATGATGCGTCTCCTGCTGCTGCCACTGTTCCTCTTCACCTTGTCCATGGCCTGCATGGGCCAGACTTTCCAGTACTCACGGGGCTGGACCAACGGCAAGAGGGCCTTGAATCCCGCCGCATCACCGCTGCTGGGCAGCGGTGGGCACTTCCATCGGAGCAATGAGCTGGGATTCACGGATCTGTACGATCTGCAGGACTGGAGCAGCGAACGACGATTGGAGCGGTGAGATCCAGAGTGTATATTTATTTAAAATTTAATTTAATTTATATCCTTTATATATTTATTTTTTTATATTTCCAGCTGCCTGTCACAGCTCCAGCGCTCATTGATCGGCCGCAACTGCGCCCCAGGTACGGACTTAAATGCCAATCGAGTTGTGGATGCCGATCCCAATGAGAACTCGCATCTCCCAAGACTCAATGGTGAAAATGTTCTGTACTCCAACATCAACTCGAACTCCAATCGACATCGCCAGTCGAATGAATTGCTCGAGGAGCTGAGTGCCGCCGCCAGTGGAGGTGGCTCCTCATCCGAACCGAATGTTTTTGGAAAGCACTAGCTCGGATCGCTCCATGTCTATTGAGAAAGTATTGTTAAACTAGCAAAAAGTGCTACAAAAATGTAAAAAAAAAACACACCATGTTGTTTTATATGTTAAAATTAAATGAGGCTTTTTATTGAAAACTTAAAGAAATTTGTAATATTTTTAATAGCACTTGTATAATATTTTAACCGATCGGTTAAGTGGAATTAATACTTCAATCTAAACTGGTGAAAAATGTACAACACCAATTGGTGCTGCCAACTCATCGTAGTATTGAACTTAAATGTTTAATTCAGGGGTGCTCAAATCTGCCTTATGGCAGTGCAAATACCAACACTAATAAAATAAAGCATATGCACACTTGTAAGAAACCTTTTGCATTATTTCAAGATGTACACTGAGAGAAAGGCACTTGCTAATTCATCGCTCAATTTACCGATTCCTCAAAGAATGCTCATGAATCAATCATAAAGAAGAAACAGATGTTCAGTGTAGAAAGAAGAACAAATTACATTGGGATTAGCGGTGAGAAAAAAAAAGTCAATGAAATTGTTGTTGGCGAGTTCGGTCTTGTCAGTATAGGAAGGCGACACAAAGAGGAATGTTCAAAATTGTTACCTGTGGGATGGGCTCCCTCAAAGCCTATGCTGTGGGATTTTATAAAAACAAATGTGATGCGTGGGCATCACGGGTTTAAAAACTCATCTTTTTCTACTAAATTTTGAAAAATGCATCCCCCCGCGCTACTTATTATATATCTGTATACTTTCTAAAGATATGCACGTGGGCTAAAGCTTTTCATAGAAATACTGAGCATGTATTTAATTATTAGAGAGAAAGGTCTGTTTATAAAATGCAATATACCGAATCCTCTCTTGGAATCAGCTTCGAAAATAAGAGAACATGTAAGTTAGAAAGAGCTTGATCAGATAATTTCAATACAAGTATTACACTTGCTAACCACTCTCTGAGCATAAGCGGAACGTAATCAGGACTGGATCTAGTTGGGGGTAAGCCCATCACCGAGCCAGTCACAGTTCTCGATCCGTCTCTGCCACTATCGGATCTATCATCGGAATGGCGATCGGTTGGCTGACCTTGCTGGGTCTTTGTCTCAGTGTATCCTCCAACTTGGCGGTGGAAATTCCAAGAAATACCTGCCCTTTCTTCTCCTATCGACAGCTGGGGAGTGGCCAATGGATTGGACTTATCCATGCCCCCAGAGGCGGAATCCTGGAGTTTGACTGGGTGATCACATTCGTTACAAGGGGACGTAACCTGGTAAGCGAGGTGAGGCAGCCACCAAAAAGGTAATAATTGGTTCACCCTGAACTACGTAGGGGCTGCAAACTGTCAGCAGACTCAAGCACTTTCCCAATGAGGAAGTAAGCCTGACCTTTATACGGGAAGGAGCCACTGCCCAGGTATTTGTATATTTGGAGGAATCAATGAACAGGTTGCCTTATCTACGTAAAATAGAGCTTAACAACCGCGAGCTTTGTAGCCAATACGAATGTGAGTACTATAAGGTGACCCACTTAACTATCCTGTTCAAGTACGCATTCCACAGATCAACCCCCTGAAAATGAAACCATAGACGTTGTACGGTTGCAGTGGCCAAAAGCGACTGCGGAACCAGACGAACCCCAGGCAACAACTGAGATATCGCGGTTTACCAACCCTCCAATCCCAACCCCGACTCGAGCTCAGCCCCGGATCCGGTCCGACTTCGAAGAGTGCGGCCAGGAGGGCTTTGCGGCGACTCAGTACGGGGGAGAGCTCGTCACGAGGGGTCAGTTCCCCTGGCTAGCGGCCCTCTACGAAGGCGGCTCCAATGTCACCTACATCTGCGTGGTCTCCGTCCTCTCCAAGCGAACCGTGATCACGGCGGCTCACTGCATCTACGGCAAGTCCGCTAGCCAGCTGTGGGTGTATCTGGGGCGGCACGACCGCAACCAGAACCCGGAGGATCACGCTGACTTGGTGGCGGTGTCCGATGTGCGCACTCCACCACAGTACAATGGGAATCCCCTGCCAGACTCGGACGTGGGTCTGCTGGTGCTGAGGCAACCGATTTGGTACACCAGATACATACAGCCCCTCTGCCTGTGGAGCTCAGGGCTGGCTGTGCCGGCGAGAGAAGGCGACTCCGGATCGGTGGCTGGATGGGGATACGATGAGTCTGGCCTGAAGACACGCTATCCCAAGGTGGTGAGGGTGCGGCTGGTGCCGAGGGATCAGTGCCTCACGCAGATGAAGAAGGCCCAGGACTTCGTCACGGAAAGGACGGTCTGTGCCGGAAACTCGGAGTCGCATGGTCCCTGCTTTGGTGACTCCGGAGCGGCGCTGAGTGTCCTGCGAAATAATCGCTGGGTGATCCGGGGCGTCGTTTCCCTATCGCCAAGTCGGGGAGAGAACTGCGACCTAAGCAACTATGTCATCTACTGCGATGTTTCCACGCACCTCGACTGGATCCGGCAGAACATGGTGATGTGATATCAATAATAGCTTTGTTCCACTGCTACATTCAGCTCCATTCTCGAGAATGGTCAATTTTTTTACATGGGGTCTCCCATAAGGGAGAATGGTCCGTTCAAAATCGACAGACCATCCGAAGGTTTCTTTACATACTAAAAAATATACCGAAAAATATCGATTATTATGCGATTTTTCTTAAGTTCCTTCCCTAAATCCTTAAGCTGTGGCATGGACATATTTCTGAAAACATCCGATTTTTCTTTAATATTCAAGATTTCAAAGCTCCAAGCATAGATATTAATAAGTCCTTGAATGGGTCGACTAACTTTGAAGAGGACGTCGTCCGGGAGTCGCAAAAGAAAGCCTGAAATGACCGCTATCGGCCGCGCAATAATGGACGCCGTCCCAATTAAAATGTAAACAAAGCCGGATCAGCCGTTCGTCCCATTCTCATGTCGCCGGAGAATGTAGATGGAGCTGTGGACCAACGGACGATTCTTTTAGAAATAACGGAGTAATGGAACAAGGCTATAACTCTATTTCAATTCGATTCATGAATTCCTAATTTCAAGAGATAAAAATACACCATAAATACTGGAGGGAGCAGTCCATTGCCTTGGGCTACATTTCGATGTCTCGGAGCACACTGTCGCTGATGTTTTGCAAGTCATCCTCTTCGTCGCCTTGATCAAAGCCGAACTTGTGCGAAATATTCAGGAAGTTCATGTTATTCTCCACATCTTTTAGATCGGAATCCAGGGACTGGGGATCCTGGTTATCAATGGTTACATCGTTGAGACAGAGGCGAGGGGGCACTTCCTGCTGCAGGAGTTCAGCGGAGGGAGCAACCACCAAGGCATCCAACCTTCCCGAAGGCGAAGTGCTGTGATTATGGGCATTCCTCGAGGCATTAAGCACCTTCATCACCGCCGAGTTACGAGGAAGGCGCTCAATGCGCGTGCACTCAGTCTCTGGAGTCTCTGCAGGGTCTGGAGAGATGGCCACATTGGGAGTGGGAGTGGCCTCCTCATTGAAGCCAAAGGAGGCCTGCAACTCCTTCCACTTGCTGCCCAGCGCGGAAAGATTCGGCTGCGGCGCCGCCGTCTTGGGCTTGGCTGCGTTCTTTTGGATGGTGCGCAGCATCTGCAAGGGATCGTTGATCTTGGAGCGGTTCATGGTGCCATTTAGATCGGATTGGTCGGCGTCCTTGGGCTTCCGGGCTGAGCGAGGGGGAGCAGGAGCTGGAAGGGGGATTAGCCTGTATGTAATCTATTCCCCAGAAGGTTTATCCACGTTTCTTACCCAACAAGCTGCTGCTGAATGTCTCGTACTGCTTGGCATTAAAGTCGCCCTGGAGGGCTAGTCGCACGGGAGCACTGCGTCCGCTGCCACTGGCCAAATCGATGCGGATGGGCGGCGTGGATATGAACTTCATGCCGATGCCTTGGTGGCGTGTATCGCAGCGAGGCGTAGCTGGCGGATTGGCTCCTTGGTTCCCCTGCTTCAAGGCGGCCAGCCGCGTCATCAGATCCTTCTGGACATGGCTGAGCTGCGCCTCGATCTGGGTGACTTCCACGCGCAGGGCTTGAAGATCCTTGGAGACGAACGCATTGGACTCGTTGTAGTGATCGTGGGCATCCAGTTGCTCGGCCATTGAGCTGCTGACACGATTGAGAGCGTCTATCAGGGCCTCCACCTTAGAGGAGCCCGCTCCTCCTCCTCCTCCGAAGGCTTCCCCATCGAGTAATCCCCGAGTGCCGCGTAGCGTCTGCTCCACCTGCTCCTGGCTCTGGTTGTGCTCCGCCTGCTTGGACTGGAAGTGTTCAATGTCCTCCTTTAGGCCACACAGAGCTTCCTGTTCGGTCACAGCCCACTTGGCGGGTTGGGTTACTTTCCGCTCAATGCGCCGGCGATTGGTGGCCTCGCAGTCGTCCAGGAAGCCTTCATCCAGGAGGTAGGCCTCGGGTACACCCACCTCCGCAGATATATCGGCAGTGAAGCCACGGATCTTCTGGATATTGTGTCGCAACAACGCCATATTCTCCTCTATATCGATCAAGTACGCCGAGGCATACTCCTTCATCAGGGCATTTTGACGGGCCATCACCTTGGCACTCTTGGGCGGAGTGGTGGACGCGTCCTGGGCGAGCAGCGTCTTCTCGCGCTGCTTGATCTGCTCCTGGATGACGAAGCTGACCAGCTCGAGCAGGAAGTTGATGAAACGCATGCCGCCTGGCATCACCACCAGGTAGGACTGGATGTTGGGCCACCACTGCAGCTGGTGCTTCTCCTTCAGGTGCTTCAGGTACTCCACCGTGCTGGCGCGGAAGTTCGCCTCGGCCTTCTTGTCCGTGATGGGCCAGAAGAAGCGACGCTTGAACTCGACGGGATCCAGCAGGCGGAAGAGGTAGTGCATCACGTGAAAGAATGCCGACTGGTTGGGCTTGAGGAACATGTCCCAGGCGAGCAGTTTCCGCAGCTCGTCGGGTGCTGGTTGGACCAAGGCCAAGCCCTGCAGCTTCCTGTACAGCTTCTCGCTGTGCTCCTTCTCCTCCGCCTTCCAGGTGGCTGTGCGATCCATGATCTACTGCTCTTTTTCTAAACTTTAAATGCAAAGAAATTGGTTAGATTGATTGACATTCAGCACTCTTTTATTTTTTACCTTCGCAAAATGGCGGTTTATTTTGAAGTTTTCCTCTTCTTATTCGAATCAGTGTTACCAGGTCATGATTTTTATAGCAGGAAATCTCATCAAATGTAAAGTGTTCTCACTATATTTTAAGCAAAAAATATTTTTTAATATTTTTAATAACAATTAATATTTCTATATCTATTTTGGTATATCAATATAAAACAAATGAATGGAGATCAAAATAGATAAACCTGGCTAATTTATATGATTACCCTCAGGTGCAAATTAAATCTGTTCCTACAAGTGTTAGGATATGAGGTTCTTTTATTAGATATTCCACGAATGTTTTATTTTTAGATATTTCAAATTAATGTACTTGTAACAAATAGTTTATTTTAAGAAAATCTATAATTCCCAACATGTTCTAGCTGCCAACAGGTGGTAAGCACTCTATCTTACCTCTTGCTCTCACTTCTTACTTTATCCTCTAGCAATCTCCTCTTCCTCTCTCTCTTTTTCTCTCTCTCTCTCCCTCTGCAGTATTAGTACGTACACTACCGCATGCGTTGCACTATAATTCACAACGGGTTCTAGCTGTCAACAAGTGGTAAGCAAGCTCAATTCTAATGAAGTGCACCTATTTCTTCTTCTTCCTCTTCCCTTCTATTTATTATGATATAGTTTCACAGTGAATTCTGGCATGTCTCTCTGAGAGCAAAGCTGGTGAACTAAAACCTCCCCGCCAAATCTGATGAGACCACCTTATATTTTTGTATCATGTGCCCCCTTTTTTACTTGGGCGCTCTCTGGCCACACTAATCATATTCATAGTTTTTCTTCGGTCGGTTGCTGCTGGAATCTGTGGACGAATTTATTTGTATTTTTAAGGAACTGGTAATTGATTATTCATAGTTCTACGGAAGTAGACAGTTTGACTATCTTTAAACGATCAAGATGGTGCATAGGCCAAGTGTTTTAAGGCCTCACCGACGGCCACAAACCTTTGGCATCCGGGTCCAACGTAGCACTTTCTTTTTGTGTCTGCGCTCTGCGGAGAAAAATCAATATATTCATTGGGTATAGAAATCGAATCTGCGACCGCGTATACTATATAGATTACAGATATCGCGGCGTAGGGAAGGGGTGGACAACGAGGTCCGCCCCAAAAGCGATAATCAAATCGGGGCGAAAATATACATATGTTTATGACAAAGCCGCGATTCATTCCAGGAACGGGAACGGGCGACAGATTGCAGCCGTGGTCTTTACGTGACCGTGAATCATACATACATACATATTATATATGTAAAAGTGAACTGAGAAAGTGCGGCGCATACGTATATTTATAATTTGGTGATTATTGCTCCTTTGCCTTACCAGATACCACCAGGGCTGCCACGATGGGTTCCCTGTTCCGGAGCGAGGAGATGGCGCTATGCCAGCTCTTCCTGCAAAGTGAGGCGGCCTACGCCTGCGTCTCGGAGTTGGGCGAGCTGGGATTGGTCCAGTTCCGTGATGTGAGTATTCACTATTACATCAAATAATGGGTTAAAGGTGTTTTATGGATATTCCACTACGTTTTCCTTTGCCTTTAATTATATTTTTAAAAACACACAAAAACCCATCATTAAATAGAGTGTAGTTAGACATGACATGTTTATGGCCCAATTAAAAGTGTTTTTACCATTCCCTGGGTCATAAGCTGCAATGTAATTCACTTTAAATTATTTTAGTACTCTTGTTCTCTTAATAATGAAGAATTTCCCCTTAAACCCACACAGCTCAATCCGGATGTGAACGCCTTCCAGCGAAAGTTCGTGAACGAGGTCCGCCGCTGCGATGAGATGGAGCGCAAGCTGCGCTACCTGGAGAAGGAGATCAAGAAGGATGGCATACCCATGCTGGACACCGGCGAGAGTCCCGAGGCTCCCCAGCCCCGAGAGATGATTGACCTGGAGGTAAGGGGTTAAACCTTAATATTATGATACTTATGAAACTGATACCTTGGCTCCTCTATAATGTGCCTTGCTAACCGCTAACTTAACTTGTATGGCCTCCGTGCCCGTCTCTCTTTTCAGGCCACCTTCGAGAAGCTGGAGAACGAGCTGAGGGAGGTGAACCAGAATGCCGAGGCTTTGAAGCGCAATTTCCTGGAGCTGACCGAGCTGAAGCATATTCTCCGCAAGACCCAGGTCTTTTTCGACGAGGTAAGTGGCCGCAACTAGTTGGACATCGTTAGCTAATTTATGGCGGAGGTATTCCCACTAATATCGATCGGGATTGGCAACCGATTTGGAATTAACATTCGGCAGCCGGAGAGGCTTCAGCCGGGCCAACTAACCAACTGTTCTTAGCAATAACATAGACACAAGTGTGGCAGTCACGGCTTCCCTCCCTCCCAGAACCACACACGCTCCAAAAGTAGTTCAATCCCTGTCCCCGTCCAAGTCCACTCTCTGCACGAATCTCCACCAGCTCCTCCTTCTCCGCTTCCCCGAAGGCGAACCACAAACACTATGTGCTTTTAAAACCCCTCTCAGTTTGAGTTTGTACAAATATTCCCTAGTTGTGCGTTTGATATCAGTTCTTGATGGTTATTGTTTCTATTCTATTACGGTGTGCTCTTGAGTTGGTCGAGAAAGCAATATGATATGAGTCTTGAAAGGCGAATAAGGGAGGTTTGCATTATAAGTTATTGTCAAAAATAAATAGAAAGAGAATTAAGCCTCTACCAAGCCAATAAGCAAGCATTTTATGCTAGACTACGCGTGTTTTTCAACTAAAATCATGTTCATAAAATTATTTAAGACAATGAAATTACTATTTACCAAAAAACTACTAGCTACTTTATTTTGACATTTTAATATATTTAAAACTTTGAATAAATAAAAAGAAAACCCAGTTAAACCTTGTGAATTAAATACAAATAATAATTTTCAAATGACTTACGTACCATTTCCTTGTTCAACTTAAAATTCACAAATAATATAATGTACTTTTTGTTTTTTATGCGTGAATATGTCAATAAACTTAAAGTACCCTTAAAATTACAAACGTTTGTCTAGGTTTTTCTCTTTAAAACTTAATAGTAAAGACATTTTCCAACAATATCTTTAAAATTCTGCCATTACCTTAGAAAGAATTCAACCAAGTTAAGAGTAAAGGTCAAAAAGGCTTAAAAACTGTTAACTCCCAGGCCTTTATTTTTAAATAATAACGTCCGATTGATTTTATTTCTAATGATTTCGTTTTTTCTCGATTTTTCACGAGCTGATCGTTCTTATTAGCCAAACCGTATATTCTTTTCTTAAAAATCTAGCTTAATTCTATGCGTTAGGACTATTATCGATAACATTATACCAACTTGTCACTAATGTGAGCGTGTAATACAAAATTAGGTGTTTACAAAACAAATTGTTTTTCAGACTGATTCTGAGGCTCACCTTATTTTCCTTCAATTTACTTTGTTTTTTTCGCACACACGAATGTTTATAAATATACATAGATGTATGTACATATGTACCAGCTTTATTGTTTAGTTATTACTGATTAATTTGTTTATATTTTCGGTTATTTTATTATGCGTTTTCTTTACATTTTTGTTTCTCCATCATTCAATCAATCAATCAACCCAACCCCGACCCCCGACGTTACAAAAAAAACACACACACAAAATGCACCACACGAAAAAACAACACTACTGCCTCTGCCTCTGCCACCTGCACCTTGTTGGTTGGCCAAGTCGGTGCCCACGGTGTACAAGTCGAGTGGCGTAGCATACTCATCCAGCAAATATCGGCGATATCCGCAGATGGCCGACAACCAGAACGAGGACGAGCAGGCGCAGCTGCTGGGCGAGGAGGGTGTCCGAGCCAGCCAGCCGGGACAGAATTTGAAGCTTGGGTAAATATTGATAAGGACGCTGATGACCGGACTTTCGGGGGAAACTAAAGAGAAGAATAAAGAAAACTAAAGCTAAACTCAGGCCAAGACCAAGACTCGCTCTCGCTGTCCGCCCTCCTGCTCTCCTCCTCCACTCTCTCACCTTGCTGTTGTCGCTGTTGTGTTCCATGTCCCCCTGTGTCGATGATAGGCTATCGAAATTGATGTCAAACATTAAGCACACATAACTCCTGGTGTCGGTGTTTCCATATGCTATATATTATACTCTCCTCCCATCCCCAATACTCCCTATACCCCAACACCCAACAACCTTTATTCGGAGGCGGTAGTACTAACCTCTTACCCGAGTGCTAACTTAAGGCTAACACCAGGAACGAATGAATGACCTTTTGCCCAAAATACCATTACCAATTTCTAGCAAGAAGGCGGCGTGAACCAAACCACCGAGTCGATGACCCGCGCCTTGATTACCGACGAGGCGCGCACCGCCGGTGCCTCCATGGGTCCCGTTCAGCTCGGGTATGTATCCAGCATCGAGCCGTTAGAATCAAAGCTTGGGCAGGCGTCGCCTTAGACCTTTAACCCCATATGCAATAAGAACTCTCTGCTTTTGGGTGGACAAATAATTGTAGTCTGTATAAATTATTGAATTTTTAAAGAAGATTTCTTTACCGGTTAATCCTTAACCGAATCGCTCTCTTTAAGTTGTCAGCAAAGCAGTGGTCCGCACCACTACAGTCAAATGCCAACATTGCATTTGCATGAGTGAAACTTGAACTCTCTATGACTAGATATGAGAAAAGAAAAAAGCTAAAGTATTCTGTAATATGTAAAAATTTAATAAAAAATATGTAAAAACTCCATATTTACCGCTAAAAAAAGCTAAATCTAGCCACACAATTTCAATTTGCACTGATTCTTCTGTTCTGAGAAAAAGGACTGCAGTAAAAGAACATAACCAAAGACCAACACCAAATTAATTTAATATTGATCTTTCCTTGGAAAATATTACGTTTTGGATTACAAATTGAATTAATAAAAACATTTACTTGTATAAAACCTGAATAAATAGCCAAGTAGTGATCGTAAGAAAGCCAGTGAGTGTCCGCCCAAGGGAGCTTTTACTGTATATATTCTTAACCTGATTCCTAGCTCTTAACCGAACGAAATGCCACACAAAATTATTGCTTTACTTGCCGCTAAAAAAAAACAACGCCAAACTGCCAAACTAATCAAATGCAGAGCTGCGCCGAGCAAAAACTAACCACATGTTCCATCCTGACCAGCTTGAAGGCTCTCTTGGAGTTCATCAAGCAATAATTTTCTGTGCCAAGCGCTGCCAAAAACCATATCGAAAACTAAATTAAACGTCGTTCTCTTCTTATGCTCCTCTCTCTTCCCCCAAAAAAACAAAACGAAAATTGTCCAACGAAATGTGTTAAATGTGTGTATTTAGTTACATGGAGAAATCGAACGAGCGTGAGGATTATCTGCCATGGTTGGTACCCTCTGACCCCTGCCAGTCTAGGCCAATCAATCAGCGCTCATCCATCGTATCCGTATCCTTCGTATCCGTATCTGTTTCGTATATCCGTATCCGTAATTCGAGCGATCTATCAGCTGTATATAGAGACATCCGTCATTAGCTTCGCTCGCCTCGCCTTGCCTTGCCTTGCCTTGTCACCCAGCACCGCTCAGTTGTCCACCTAACCAACCCATTTATCCCAGTCTCTCATCTATCCCGTCTCCCTGATTCCCGCCCGCTCTCGCCTCGCGCGTCCATTGGTAACTTGTGCTTGAGAGTTTAGTTTTCCTTGTTTGTTTCGTAAATAACAACCGGAATGACTCTGTTTTGGATCTTCACCACCTTTAGGGAGTCGTGTCACTAATCCCTCTTCCCCCTTAGCTTCGTGGCTGGCGTGATTCTGCGGGAGCGGCTGCCGGCCTTCGAGCGGATGCTGTGGCGCGCCTGCCGCGGCAACGTGTTCCTGCGTCAGGCCATGATCGAGACGCCGCTGGAGGATCCCACCAATGTGAGTTATTAGAGCTAGGAAAAAGTCGATTTTAATATCGATACTATTGATTCTTTTTTTTTCGGTCCAAGATCGATTATATTTTGTCAGAATCGGTGTATCGTGAATAGAGGTGGAGAAACATCGATGCATCGATGTTTTTAAAATGTTTGGGAACATCGATTTCCCCATCGATTTTTTTACTTTTTTCTTGAAAACATCGAAAAACTCGATGTTTTTTGTTTAAACATCGAAAAACATCGAAGTCCGCAAACATCGATATTTCTCCACCTCTAATCGTGAACCGATTATCTTTTGGATCATCAATGGCTTTTGAAAATGAAATCATTTCTTTTTTTTATGTTCTGGAAACGTAATTTATATTCGCTTTTTATGATTTAATCGATGTTTTTTTTCTAAAAGATCGAAAAAAATCGATGCACTGAGAATATTTTATATTCCTATTATGGCCTAACTATGGCTATAACCTAACCTATATTTCCTCTCACCCATTTTCCAGGGCGACCAGGTGCACAAGTCGGTGTTCATCATCTTCTTCCAGGGCGACCAGCTGAAGACGCGCGTCAAGAAGATCTGCGAGGGCTTCCGCGCCACCCTCTATCCCTGCCCCGAGGCCCCAGCCGATCGCCGGGAGATGGCCATGGGCGTGATGACGCGCATCGAGGACCTGAACACGGTGCTGGGCCAGACCCAGGACCATCGTCATCGCGTGCTCGTGGCCGCGGCCAAGAACCTCAAGAACTGGTTCGTCAAGGTGCGCAAGATCAAGGCCATCTACCACACGCTGAATCTCTTCAATCTGGACGTGACGCAGAAGTGTCTGATTGCCGAGTGCTGGGTGCCATTGCTGGACTTCGAGACCATCCAGCTGGCCCTGCGGCGTGGCACCGAGAGATCGGGGTCGTCGGTGCCGCCAATTCTCAATAGGATGCAAACGTTTGAGAATCCGCCGACCTACAATCGAACGAACAAGTTCACCAAGGCCTTCCAGGCCCTGATCGATGCGTATGGGGTGGCCAGCTATCGGGAGATGAACCCGGCTCCCTACACCATCATCACCTTCCCCTTCCTGTTCGCCGTGATGTTCGGTGATTTGGGACACGGCGCCATAATGGCGCTGTTCGGGCTGTGGATGATACGGAAGGAGAAGGGCCTGGCTGCCCAGAAGACGGACAACGAGATCTGGAACATCTTCTTCGGCGGACGCTACATCATCTTCCTGATGGGCGTCTTCTCGATGTACACGGGCCTCATCTACAACGACATCTTCTCCAAGTCGCTGAACATCTTCGGCTCGCACTGGCACATGTCCTACAACAAGTCGACGGTGATGGAGAACAAGTTCCTCCAGCTGAACCCCCGCGGCGACTACGAGGGCGCTCCCTATCCGTTCGGCATGGATCCCATCTGGCAGGTGGCCAACTCCAACAAGATCATCTTCCACAATGCCTACAAGATGAAGATCTCGATCATATTCGGCGTCATTCACATGGTCTTTGGCGTGATCATGAGCTGGCACAACCACACCTATTTCCGCAACAGGATCTCCATGATCTACGAGTTCATCCCGCAGCTGGTCTTCCTGCTGCTCCTCTTCTTCTACATGGTGCTGTTGATGTTCATCAAGTGGATCAAGTTTGCGGCCACCAATGAGAGTGAGTAAACTAGCCAAGTTGGAGATTATGTCTTATAGCCTTGTTCCACTGCTACATTCAGCTCCATTCTGGAGAATGGGGAAAATGGGCCGTTCAAAATAGGCAGACCATCCGTTCACCATTCGCCCCGAAGGTTTCTATAAATACAAAAAAAAAAACCGAACAATGTCGATTACTAGGCGATATTTCTTAAGTTCCTTCCCTAAACCTTCCTTCCCATTCTAATTTCTTATTGTCATGGAATTATGAATAATGTAGATGGAGCTGTGGAACAACCGACGATCCATTTTCGAAATAATGGAACAAGGCTATAAAAGTTGAACTCTTTTATTCACAGAACCCTACTCCGAGGCCTGTGCCCCCTCCATTCTGATCACCTTCATCGACATGGTCCTGTTCAATACGCCCAAGCCGGTGCCGGATAAGTGCGAGGTGTACATGTTCTGGGGCCAGCACTTTGTACAGGTTCTGTTCGTCCTGGTGGCCGTTGGCTGTATTCCCGTGATGCTCCTGGCCAAGCCGCTGCTCATTATGCAGGCCCGCAAGCAGGCCAATGTAAGTAGTAGTGGCTCTAGAGCTTCCGTAGTTCATAATCCTCACCAAACCTCACAACACATCAACGTACATCTCCACTTTATTATTATTATTACTAACTGCTTCTCGTTTCATTTATGCTCCCCGATTAACAATAAAATTAACAAAACCCCAAAACCAAAATCCACAAAACTAAAAACTAAACAACACTCCAATCCACTCCAAACCCAAAGGAAGAGGTTAGTCGTGTCGTTTGTTGTCCATGTCCCAGTCGAGCTTCCCTAGCTTCAAGCCTTTATCATTTTCCCCTTTAAATAATATTAGTTCTGTAAACTCCCAGGCTTTTATTTCAAAATAATAACGGCGGATGGCTTTTAATTTTATAACTTTTCCTTTTTCTCGATCCGAAACGTGTCGATCGCTCTTTTTGCCAAACCAAAGTGAACGTATATTCTTTTTTAAAAATCTAGCTTAATTCTATGCGTTAGGACTATTATCGATAACATTATTCCAACTACTAATGTGACCGTGTAATACAAAATGAGGTGTTTACAAGTCTAAGGAAGTTCGACTGTAGTTCGCGAGAGGATCTGCCCGAAGTCTCAACTCACCGAATAACGATTTACCTTCCAGGTTCAGCCCATTGCCGGTGCCACGTCCGATGCGGAGACTGGCGGCGTGGCCAATGGCTCCCATGGCGGCGGCGGTGGTGCTCACGAGGAGGAGGAGGAGCTATCGGAGATCTTCATACACCAGAGCATCCACACCATCGAGTATGTGCTGGGCTCGGTCTCCCACACCGCCTCCTATCTGCGTTTGTGGGCGCTCTCCCTGGCGCATGCCCGTAAGTCTGGCATCCTTCCTTAAACCATTGGGTTTGCTTATCGAGATGATTCTCTTTTAACAGAGCTGGCCGAGGTGTTGTGGACCATGGTCCTATCCATTGGCCTGAAGCAGGAGGGCTGGTTTGGCGGCGTCGTCTTGACCTGCGTGTTTGCCTTCTGGGCCATTCTCACCGTGGGCATTCTGGTGCTCATGGAGGGCTTGTCGGCCTTCTTGCACACGCTGCGTCTGCACTGGTGAGTTGTGGGGATTTCTCAACTCCTGATTCCTTCTCACCTCTATTCCCTCTTCCCTTTTTCAGGGTGGAGTTCCAGAGCAAGTTCTACAAGGGCCAGGGTTATGCCTTCCAGCCCTTCTCGTTCGACACCATCATTGAGAACGGAGCTGCCGCCGCCGAGGAGTAGATGATATAAGGAATGAGAAGAGCAAACAACCAAAGCATGTTCAGAGTCTCATTATCTACACATGAAATTAACAATTATCCAAATAAACATACGATTTATAAAGTGGAATTTACCAAGTTACAGTAACGACAACACACAACAGAATAATATACGCTTTCGCCGTGAATTTATCTATCTCAGTTTAGCCCCCAATAATAATTAATTAATGTTCTTCGTAGACGTGTTCGCCGTGTTTATTAACTATACTCGTATAAACTTATAAATAAATAGCTTAAAGCCAACCCCACTAGCGGGGTTGGCACCAAAAGCAAGGGTTTGGTATTCATTTGGGGAATGTTTTCGAAACTTTTAACCTGAGAAGAACCTAAATAGTGTTCAGTTTCTACGACATCAGATCATTTAAGGCCTGGACGAATTTCTTCATATTTTCGGGCTGGGGCTCGTAGGGTGTTAGGGCAGCAAAGTCCAGGGTGGCCAGCTTGGCGCCCACATCCGTGACCCCACAGTAGTAGATATAGTTCTCAGCGGCCAGTTGCCGGGCCAGCTCCAACTGATGATTGTCCATTAACTTATCGTTGATCACAATCAGTCCATATTTCTGGTTATTCAGTATGTCCATGCAAGTGCCAGCCCCGGCATGTCCAATAATAAGGTCAGCAGCCTTTATATCCTCCAAATTTGGCCGGAATTTATATTGTTCCACCTGTATTCCGTACTTTTTGCTTATCAACTGGGTTTCCTCGTCCGTTAAAGGCTCTGAATTTCCATGTTGCACGATGAGCTTTCGGCATTTTCGAGCCTGCAGAGCTCTAAGCGCAGGCTCGGATTTTACCACGCCTATGAGGGCATCAAATTTGGTGGTGCCCACAGTAATATAAACCGTATTTAACTGCATTATAGATTGAAAATTTAAATAAAAGCAAATCAACAATCAGCTGATTTCCTTCTTTTCCACAGTGTGCCCGAAAAGCTTTCCGTTTATTAAGTTAAAAAACGTAACGATTTACAGCGTACGTTTTTAGCTATTTTATAGCCAGATTTGGAAAGCCTAACAGGAGGCGCCACATCGCGATCTGAAAAAACCCCCTATAGGAAGGATATTTTAATTTATTTGAAATAAAGTTTTTTTTAGTATGACCATGTCAGCTTTGGTTTTAAAATAGGTGCGAAAATTACAAACTTTGTCTTATTCCCAAAAACTATTTGGGTAATTCTCTATTAACGGAGCCCCTTCCAAAAAGAAAAAAAAAAAAAACCATAGATAGGGGGTACTTCCACATGCATTTGGGTATCAAAATTATGTTGGGGACGCTCTTAGTTTAGCCACAATAAATCTTTAAAGTTTTGCCAAATTCCCATACAAAATGCTAGCAGACACGCACACTAACAAATTATGAATACACAAAATTCAAGCGCCTGTCTGTGTATCGTCGCGGTACAGTGGGCTGTGAAGCTTAAAATTATTGTTAAATTGTGCTTAACGTAAATACTATATACGAGTATGTCGACACTTTGCACACTTTGAATACATTTATGCGAGAAATATAAATAAAACAAAAAGTTGACAA
>VNJZ01002187.1:0-10843 GCA_008042795.1 Drosophila asahinai | reverse complement strand
TGCCTTCCTTGCGTTCTCCCTTTACTTTGTCTGTTGTCATTGCATATTCCACGGAAATAATAAAAAATCCACTGATTGCACAGCCTCAAAATATATATTATTGGAATGCCATTCAGGCAACGGCCAATGGGACCGTTTTAATTACTTAATTTTACTGTGGTCGTGGCAAATTTGAAGTATGGAATTGAGCTACCCCAATAGACAATAATGTGATACCAAGAGTAATTTAAAATAAATTAAACTTGCCAGATTAATTTAAGTAATCTAATAAAAAATATTTGGACTATTGGATGTTGCACTTAATCAATCTTTAAGCTTTTCCATTAAAATTTTTTTTTAAAAGAATAGAATTTTTTTTTTTTTTTACATTGAAAATTTTAAGTTAATCCGCCACTTCAGAGCATTTGTAGGTTGGCTTTGAAACTTCAAACGTGCTTTTCTCAGAACAGTGTGTTTAAAGTCGGTGTCCACTCTATCTCGAAAACAACTTAACCAATCATTCTCAAATTTTTACAAAGGCTTCTGATATATATATTTTGTAGTACATAATTATTATAATTTATTCGATTATAATCGAAACAATAAGAACTTAATTTTGTGCGAGATTTACAATTTAAGGCAAAAATTAGTGCAGAAAATCAATCCTTTCTTGAAAGACGCCTTTTTTTTTATGATCAATTTCAGATTGGACTAGAGGTAGAGAAACATCGTTTTTTGCGGCCATCGATGTTTTTCGATGTTTAAACAAAAAACATCGATAAAAAAAAAAATCAAAGTTTTCCGATGTTAAAAAAAAAAAAAATAGATGAAAAAAAAAATCGATGTTTTTCGATAAAACATCGATGTTTTCAAGAAAACAGAACAATTTTTTCCTCAAAAATAAATTTAAAGTTTTTTCCCCTACTCCATTGATGTGACAAAAACATCGATGTTTCCCAAAAAAACATCGATGTTCCCTAACATTTAAAAAACATCGATGCATCGATGTTTTCATCGATGTTTCTCCACCTCGCAAAACGCCTTTTTTGGGAGGGCCTCCTGGAGATTTGCTGTAGCATCCGTAAAAACAATTATTTTTAAATATAAAACAAATTTGAAATTCTTTTTAAAGCTACCGTTATTAGCATAATAATTTGTTTAATTTTAGCCGTTAGCCTAACCTAATTGCTGCCCCTGAAATCCGGTAAGCCTTTGTAAAGTGCACCCAACAAAAAATGTTCATAGAAACTATACTATTGTTACATAAATTCTATACTCTTGAGTATTAAAAATTTCTTAATAAGATGCTTTTCAATTTGATACTACGAAAGTATAAATGTTATTCTCATCGGCAACAAGACAGAAAGAAAGAAAACAGAAAAGCACTAAATTCCAGTTAGCGCGATATGTTATCGAATTTTCGGTGTAGGTTCGTAGAAAAATAATACTCGAAAATATACAATTGGAACTATAAAGTATAAAAAATATACTTTGAAGTATACAATTGATATTTCGAAGAATAAAATGTATACAGAACTCGTTATACTGCTTCACTATATTTTCAAGACAACGCGTAGAAAGTTTAATCTCTTGTTTTTCTTTTTTTGATGTGTGAATTTTAATTCTGGCTTCTACGGTATTTTTTAAAGACTTTGGAACAAATCGAAGTGCTACGTATATTTGGCTTATTCATAGTTATAGTAACGCAAAATTACACTAACCAATTTGTGTCCCTGAAAATGGTTGTTTTTCGAAGTCTCAAAGGGGCAAACGAGATTCCCTTGCGCCGCAGCTGTCACCCGCCTGAAGCACGGCTGTGGACACTGCATTTCACTGTACGGCCCGACATCTCCAGCCATTAAAACCGAAACTCAAACTTGACCGCCAGAGCCGACAACGTCAAGCGCCTCGCAGACAGCACACACATACTAGCAAGGGACGGGTGAACTGAGGCGCTTAAGGCCCCGAGTTGAAAAACCAATAAACAAAAACCAAGCCGGGGAGAGGCAAGGAAACGCACTCCGAGGACTTGGGTCGTATCAAAATAAATTACATACAAAATAACTGGAATACATGTAAATAAAAGTGAGCAGCCAGGGCCCACCGCAGGCGCCCGCCTCGGAGGACTACTCTAGTTGGGTGCTCCGCCGGACTGCTCTTCTGGCCGTGTCTGGCCGTCGTCAGCGTCTCATCATCTGGCAGCCGAGTAAAAAGTCAGCTCGGGAGCAGTCGGCAGCCAGCAGCCAGCAGCCAGCAGGCGGCAGACAGCCATTGTCCTGCGGAAGTGTGTGCTTGTGACGACCAAAGGACTTTCATGCTTGCCACATGGCTGCTGTCCGGGGTAGCGACATTTTGACGGGCTCTCTGAGCTTGCAACAGAGTGTAGGGAGCAAGGAGCACGAGCCACGAAGCACGGAACAGGGCGCGAGGCCCGAGGCCAGAAGTATCACTTGTCAGATTAATTTACGTGTTTGTCCTGCCGTCGCAGCAGAAGGAGCCACCCAGGATCCCACTTCCATTTCCCTGCGTGTGTCCTGACAAAGAAATCAGCTGCTGCTCTGTTGCCGCCGCCTCTGCGGTGTTGCACATGCAAAAAGCCGGAGCCGAGGCATGTCGCCGTCGCATTTACTTGGCGTGGCCACAACCCAGGCCGAACTGCCGTCTCAGCCTCTCCTATCCAAGCTGGCCAGGCAAATATTTTGGCCCAAAATTTAAATGGACAGCGCTCTTTCTCTTTATTTGAAGTGTCCAGGCCGTGCAAATGCAATGTGCTTTAATATTTCCGGGGATCTTTCTGGCTGGCTAGCCACGCCTACCCGACGACGCTTCTCCTGGGTGTCTGCTCCTGCCCTGCCATATAATTTGGAGTTGGAGCTCTGTGCGAAAGGGCGACAGTGAAGATAATCGAAGACCATGGGTTCAACACATATGAACCTCAACTTACGATTAATGTAATATTTTTTTGGTATTCAAAAATTGTTTAAGCAACTATTTATTAAAAATATAAATATATTAATACACACAATTGGTAATAATTGAGATTTTAAATGATTAAAAATATAGTTCGTTTTTTTTATTGGATAACAAAATTTGCTGACTCGCGAGGCGTTATATGGTCGGAACGTATTCCTTCCATGACTTCAAAATATAATACCCTCTGCCAGGGTATAAATATGTATGGAATTAATAATTGATTATTTCTCGAATACTTAATTTTATCTGGGGATTGTCATCCCGCGAGTCTTTTATAAATTCTATAAAAGTGGCTAAACATTCAGTTAGGAACATTGGTTACTTAGTCAATGCTCAATACTTTCCATGGCAAATAAAATAATTCCATTATCAGCTTGCATATATTTTTATTCAATTAGTCGACTTTCAGTCCACTGTCTTCGTACCTCCCAACCTCTGTCGATTGATTTCAAGTTTTAATTTATGCAAATTGTTGCTTTTGTTGCCCTTGTTGCTGTTATTTTTACATGTGTGCTTGTCTATGCCCCATCCCCAGCCTCCTCCCTCTCTCAGCTCCCTCCAGCTCTTGTTTGTGTGTTAACGTTTGCCTTAGACGAATTTAAATTCTCTGTCTCATCCAGGCCCCAGGACCTCGCCCTCACCACACTCCGCCCCTAGAGAAGTCACACGCAATCAATTGCAGCCCCTTTTCTCCGTTCGCTTCGTTGCCATCGATAAGGATAATGGAAAATTTATTAGTTTAATTGAATTTCTAAGGCGGAAGTTTTACGTTTACGTAATGATATCGTCCTCGTCCTCTCGCATCCTTTCGCATGCCAGGACACAGGCTCAGCTCCCTGTTGCCGATGGTGGCAGCAGTGGTTTGTAAACATTGTCTCCATCTCCCCGCTCTGGCCACTCACCACCGGTCCTCTCCCTCAATGAGCGTGTGTGCTCTGCACTTCGCTTTTAGTTTGGGGCTTGGCATGGTCCGATAATTTATTAATGAATGCTTCCCCTACCTCTTTTTTGGCCCTGCCCAGAAGCTGATGACGCTCAGATTGCCGCAAGTAGAGTGAATAGTCTGTTAGATTTGGCTTTATAACCAGTTAGCGCGGTATTGAAAAGGTATAAAATGGGGGTTATCGAACGCATCCTAGCGCACAACTATTTGTGATTGTCGTGAACATTAGAGTCAATCAACGAAATACCCACCGCCCACAGTGATACTATATGTATACACATATGTATATTTTTGTTATTAGCTTTAAGAACTTTGTTTTTCATTCTTCAGGGCTCTTTAGGGGTATAATAACTAATGGCTTACCGAGAATGTTTGTAACCGGCAGAAGGAGGCATCTTCGACTCCATATTATTGAAATTATTGGTCAGAAACTCTAACCGAGTCGATTTAGCCATGTCCGTCTGTCCTTCTGTCTATTTCTCCGTCCGTGTGAAACAACACATCTCAGAGACAATAAAATCTGGAAGTACCAAATTCCTTTTTGTACGCAGATCAAATAGGTTTTCACAATCATGAAAACCGTATAACTAAAATATAATGGTGAATTTAAAGTAAATAAAGATGAAATAAAAACATTAATGCGGACGTGCACTAAATATTTGAGTGAAATCGGTTGATGAACATGAGAGTTCCCAGTGGCGCAACCCTGCTACGACAGAATGTGGTAATTCTACAAGATTCATCGTTGAAGGTACATTCGTAATCAATCGTTTCTCCAGCTGTCAGAACACAGGACTGTTATCTGACGTTGTTTTTGTTCCTGCCTTTCAAAGCTTCGGAAATCGTTCGGCTTATATTACATTGCTTTATTATACATTTCTATATTCGGTACCTAGGACTGTGTGTGTTTATTGTATATAATATGTCTTTTTCATCTATTTGCAAGTATAAGTGTGTGTCGGGAGTGTTTTGAAAAGGAGTTTATTTAGGTTTTTATAACGATTTAGTCAGTTTTGAAAGTGTGTAATATTCGAAAGAGGCTTTAGAAAACATAATATACGGCGGCTGGCCGATGCACAAAGACGCATTATAATTATTGCATCAAGTAAGTAACACGAAACATTCTGATTTTTAATTGATCAATATCTAATTGTTTTTCTTACGTGTAGATGCAGTTAAAGAAAATGGGTTGAACGACAGATGCTACAATATTGGGGTGCGCCTAAAACCAACAATGGTCGTATCGCAAACAAAATTCGAAGAAAAAGAAAAAAAATAATGAACGAACATTTAGTTTTAGTAAAAAATAATAAAATTTTGATAAATTTGTATGCGGAATATTCTTTATTTTGCTACAGTTTAATCTGCATTACAATTTGTGGTATATCTGTCAGTAAAGCATCTGCATTACATTCCTATATGCAACAGTATAGGACGGTAATATAGCACGAAGTGTGCTCGGCTACCGCCACTTGCTCGATTCGAAGTAGGCGATTTTGATATACTAGCATATACCAGCGTATACTAGCAGAAAAAAACGGCGGCCAAGCTTATGGATAAGTAAAGCATGTTGTAGTATGAATTCGAATGCTTACTGCATTCCAAGTATGACAGATGTAATCGATTCTCGAAGCCAAATTTGCACCACTGGATTATTACACATTTAAGTTTTTGTATCTCCATTTGTTTCGAAGAGTCTTGAGAAGGCCATGAGCAGACTCTACTATAGCTTTAATAGTCGTTTTACATGGTACTCTCTGTACATGGTACTCTCTGAAATTTCTTTATAACCTCTATAAACCAACTGGGTAAGTATGATAACAAATTTGTTTTATACATATTTTATCCTGAGTATTCGAAATAAAATGGATTTACAAATAGTACTCCTTATTATGTTTTCCTTCATATAATTATTCATTTCCATGCCCATATTATTCTTTAAAAAATTTAAAGGCACCACATTAATAAGTAGAAACAAGAACGGCAGCAAAAACAAGCGACTTAATTTGAGGGGGTGACCCAGGCAAGGGATGGAGGCTTGGCCGCACCTCTGGGATGGGATTGCACATAGCTGGGCGAGGACTACTGATGGACGGCTAGCAGCCAAAACAAAACACTTGGCAGAAACAGCTAGAAAAGCCACCAGAACAGAGCTGACAGAGTGACCTGCAGCGCGGCGCTGTTGGGGACTGAGGACTGGGAACAGGGGCAACGGCAAAGGGCAACTGCATGGCAAACGGTAGCTGGCCAAGTGGCAACCCCTTCGCTGCCCTCAAGTGGTCAAAAGTGGCGCCGGAGCGCAAATGGCAAAAGCCAAAATGATGAAAGTGCTCTGCTCCCCTCTTGCCATCGCCCCCTCGTTCCATCGCCCTCGATGTTGTCGTCGATGTGGAGCGCACATCAAAGGTGCAACCTGGGCTGCAGGGCTTTGGATTGGCACTCGAAGGGCTGGGATCACTGCGTGGTGGATGGTGAAAGGTTGAAGGTGCTGGGTGGTGGGTGGTGTGCTGTTCCCGGTGTGCCACTTTGCATAAATGACGGGGGACGAACGACAGAGCCGGAATGAAAATAATAAACTAGGAATACGCATGGGGAGGGGAGCCGGGGCGCGATCGATAGACGTGGCTCCTTCCGTGACCTTTGTGCCTTTTAATGTGGTTTGCCCGGCAGACACCCCTGCAATTTGCAATTAATCAGCAACCAGGCAAACACGATTTCTGCTCCAGCTCCTGCTCCTGCTCCTGCTTCTGTTGCTGCATTAACTCCGGCCAAGACTATGGCAGACAGATACTGTTGCACTTGCATACTTTCCGATGCGGCGCATTGATAGAAACCCAATGGTAGCAGGCACATAAATTAACTCGAGCCAAGATCCCGACTGTGAAAGGGTTAATATTGTGAAGTATTTTAATAGCCACCCTATCATGCGGACAGTGTGAGACCTTTAATTTATTTTGCATTCGCCAGCTCCAAATTTCATTTGTACAGCGGAGTGACCAGCAAACTGCATTAGAGTCAGCCCAATAAACAATGAAAGCATGAAGGAAGAGAATGGATATGCTTCTCTGAGCAGGACTTGGCAGAGCCCCTTTTAAAAGACCCTTCAGAGTCGTAAACTGAATTTTAAGCGAAATACGAATAGCGGCCTTCTCCACTCTGGCAAACTGCGTTCGAGGGGAGTATAATTCAAAAAAATAATAAATGACAATTTTATAGGGCGGGCCGCCTGCCAGGAGGCCTCGTCTGGGCCGTCTCTGTAGGTGTTGTCTACTTATAAGGAGACACCACCCCAAATCCACTGCCAGACGAAGCTGGAGCTGGAGCTGAAGCCCCAGCCTCGGCTGAGGAGCCGGCTCGAGCACATGTGTGGAATCCTGTTGCCAAAAGGCAAGCCGAGAAAATAAGTCATTAAAATGCGGATTACCAAAAGCGTAGAAGTGGATTTTGCATGTTATTTGCGCGATGCGACGCAGACTTTAGACTTTGTTAGGTTGGTATTCGGTGGGTCCCGTCACTGTAGCTCGCCCAGCTGACTGACAGAGGCCCCGGCAGGCACAAGAACAACGAATGGATCTGCAAAGCCTTCCGTCTGTGTCTCCGCATCCACCTCCCGCTCTGACAGCCAGGCGGGAGCAGGCTGGGACTCGGATGGGAATTGAGCTAGAGTAGAAGTCGGAGTCTTAGTCGGAGGAGGAGTAGGGCTTCAGCAAATGGACGCGCTACGGAGTAGACTCTCCAGCAGGCAGGCGGAACATTTATTAATGATCCTATTTAAGATTTTGCTTGACAAGCCAACATAACTCACCGCGCCCATAAGGCGACGAAGTTCTCTCCAGATATAGTTGCCTGCACGAGTGGGGAAAGTGATCTGTAAAACGGAAGGTTCATATGTATATTGGCATTATCTAACCATATAGGCATCTCTTAATTCTCCATTTAAGTCTCACAAGCAGCCGACGTCAAACCCTCGTTACACACGGTGGATCGGGACTTAGCTCAGCTCTCCATCAATCCGGAGAACGCCTTTAAATGCCAATTAATTTTGGACCGCAGCAAACTGTCACTCTCCTGCCCCAGCGGATTCTTGCGAGAAATTCCGAGAATATCTGAGACACACTTCCCAGCTCCTCGCTGTGATTGTGTTTTTATGTGGATTATTTTCGCATATGTGTTTCAGCTTTAGCCTCGCATTTCTTTGACTTTAATTTTATATATCTAAAGCGAAAAAAAACATAAATAAAGAGAGCCGCCGCTACCCACGCAGCGGTTTGCTAGGGGTTTTGTTTACGATCTTTTAAGCCTTGTTTATGACGCCGCCGACTCGATCGATTCATCCGCAGAATTTTTAATTTTTTTGCCACAGAATTAGCAATTAATTTTCTGACAAGACCCAGACCTGGATCCGAAGCCAAGAAGGCGGGCCCATGTTGATTTTCGAGTGGCTGACTCAGCCAAAGGTTCTGAATGGGAATCTCAGGCAGAGTGTGAGTGGGAACTTTGGCGCGCGGCCTCTGTCAGGTGCATTCCAACGACAAGAAGCCGGGTCAAGCATCCCCGGGGAAAGGCAGTAACAAATGCAATTTCGGGCCCTCGCTTGGACTTCATAAATATAAAGAAATCTTGTAGGTTAATCTGGATATGACAGCTAATTTTTATGGCATCCTCAGTGCGGCTGCCGGCGTCCAGAGGCCTTCAGCTTTCAGCTTTCAGCTTTCAGCACAAGGCCTAATCCCCATTTAACATGCATACGCAAATGTGTCGCGCCCTAAAGACGCCATAAATTTTCATTTTCAATAAAAATAACGAGGAAATGTATAATTTTTCTTCCCCGTCCAAGTTCGCTGTTGGCTGCCAGTGCAAGTGCGTAGAACAAAGCCAGCCGGATCCGTCTGGGGAAGTGGGGAATGTGAATATGAGGAAAGTGGATGGTCGGGGAGTCGTGAAATGCGTTCAATAAATTTTGCAGTCAAATCCGCAACAGCGTCCAGGAGGTCGAGGGAGAGCTCGAGCCCTGGGTTCGGATCCAGGGACAGTTATTCGCGCATGATTTTTTGCCAGCGCTTTGCGATTTTAATGCGAAAGCATTTCCACATAAGCGATTTTTCACGTAAATCAAAAGCGGGCTCGATGATGGGGCTGGCTCGTAGTGTCAGTTGGCTCTGGGCTGGGGTTGCTCCCGGCTCCCGCCGGCGGCATGTGTCGCATGTGGCCACTCCTCCGTCCACGGCCCACCCCACAGGCAGCCAAAAGATTAATTCATTCGCTTTTTGCTCGAGTGCAAATTACAAAATTACTTCATTTCCTTTAGGCATTTCTCAGTTTCTGCTGAACTCCAGGCTATGACTGCACTCGGTCGCCGCCTGGATAGACGCTTTGTTTTCACGTGAATTTAAGTTTATAAATATTTAAGTATTATGATAGACGAGATGGGACAGCTGCTCGTCTCGTCGGCAGGCTGCTGGGCAAACAGAATCGAGAACCAGACCTAGACCCAAACTCAGGCCCGGGCACAGACAGAACCTCAGGCACAGCTATAGTCGTGGCCAGACAGCCTCGGCGTCGGCATCGGCATGATAAAAATGAATCTTTGATGTCATTTGGGTTTTTGTATGGAAATTTGTTTTAATGAAAAAAGGGCACAACAACTACAATCTGTGTGCTGCTTTTGTTAATGAAATTTGTTTGGGCCACGGCGGCGGAGTGGAGTACTGCAGAGTTCCCTTTATTTGCCAAAAATATGAAATGCTTTAATAAAACATGATACTGCCATGGGGAGCAAAGTTGTTTGCGGTCTGGCTCAGACACTACCGTCCTTAGCTGCCCGATAACACTGCAAAGATTGGGCAAAAGTTGACTGTAAACGATTGTTCAATTAAATATCTAACGCCCTGCCTATTGCCACTTGCTCCACTGGAATCCCTCTCTTCACTAATATGCTCATTCAATTAACTTCAAAATAATGCCACGTACCTTCCAGTCCCAAACGGCAAGGAAGGCCCGGACCAGTCCGCAGGGCCATGAGAATGGGGATTCGTCTAATCAATCAGCTAGGAGTACCCATAAAACACCGGAGCCCAAGTGAAAATAAAACATATACGCATGTGGGGGGAGTTCGAGATGGATCAGCCTCGGCGTCCGCGCTGCACATGCACATTTTTATCTCTCGTTTTTGCCTTTTGAAGTGGCAGCCACAAGCCGCACAACGGACCATATGTGGTGAGAACGTCTGTGCATCCACAAGACTCTGATAAAAAGAGCACAGCGAACGATCTGCTCTGATCTGCTTCAGTGGGGGAATAGTCCCGCGCTTAATTGTTAAGACAAATCATACGCTAATGGCCATAAAGCGAAGTGAGCACCGTACATCCATGGGATGCGCGAACCCGAAACGTGTGCGCCGTAAAAAGCACTTCAGACCTCAACCCATCCCAATACTCCACACTCCACAGTCCACAGTCATCGCACCGTGCAGCAGCCTACTCCTGCCTCTGGAGCACACATTAAAAATTAAATAAACAATTTGCTGCAGTTTCATTGGAAAATGTGTGATTAAATGCGGTTCGTTTTGAGAAGTTTGCCCCTGGTTTTATGGCCTTCTTCCCCTCAAAAACTTGTACTTGTCTTAGTGCTTTCCTGCTTGTTTTCCCAGATGAAATGGTGTATTTGGAATGCTTCTCCAGATCGGTTTTGGGCCATCAATTTTATTGCAAGCGGATGTGTTATGGGTTCCCAGTATGCCGCTCGACTGCATCGGCCTCTGCCCGGAAGAATAGGCCGCGGCCGAGGTGTCCACCCACTTAGCACCTCCACTTATCTTCGGCATGACTTTCCCAAGCAATTTCCCCCACAATGGCCTTAAATGAATACCCAACCACAGCTTAGGCAAATCATCTTGTCAATCGCCGCTATTAATTGGCTGAGCTAGTAATCGCACAGAAATTACAGCCG
>VNJZ01002186.1:0-15679 GCA_008042795.1 Drosophila asahinai | reverse complement strand
GCCTCTACGTCTGCATAACGCTTTCCTTTCATCGGCAAATGCATTTTTCCGAAAAGGTAGAAGTCGCACGGTGCCATATCAGGTGAATACGGGGAGTGGTTGATGGTTAAAATGTGATTTTTGGTCAAATAGTCGGACACAAGCGTCGATCGATGAGACGGCGCATTTTCGTGCAACAAACGCCAACTTCCATCTTCGCGATATTCGGGCCGAACACGTCGAATACGGCGCACCAAACGCTTCAAAACTCCAAGGTAGAATACCGCATTAACGTTTTGGCCGGGTGGAAAAAAAATTTTTTGTGGACAATACCCTTGGAATCATACAAACAAATCAGCTTGTCTTCACTTTTGACTTCTCCAGGCGCGATTTTTTGGGTTTCGACTCGTCCGGCGCCTTCCATTCAGCACTCTGGCGTTTCGTTTCGGGATCATATTGAAAACACCACGTTTCGTCACCATTCACAATCTTGTATAAGAAGTTCGGGTCTTTTTTTGCCTCTTTAATGATGTCATTCGAATGTTGAATTCTGAGCAATTTTTGGACGTCAGTCAATTTGTGAGGAACAAACCGTGCACACACCTTTTGTAAGCCCAAATGTTCGGTCAAAATGCGATAAATCGATGTTATGGAGATGTTTAATTCTATTTCCATGAATTTCAATGATGATTTCGACTGATTTTTTAGAATTCACGCACAGTTTCGATGGAATTTTCGGTGATCACGGATTTTGGTTGGCCCACATGTTCATCGTCATTTATGTCCTCACGACCACTTCGAAAACGTTGAAACCACTAATGCACTCTGCTACGGGATAGGCAATCATCGCTATAAACTTGTTTCATCAATTGAAACGTTTCGGTAAAAGTTCTACCAATTTTAAAACAAAATTTAATGTTGGCTCTTTGTTCAAAGCTCATTTTCGCACCGATGACAAAAACATACTGACACTTAAAACGCAATAACCTCACTTCCAATAGATGAAATGTCATGAAATGTATACTGGAAGTCGATAAACAATAGCAGATTCTAACGCACCAGTTGACATATAGATGGCGCCACTAGAGGGCGCTAGATTAAAAAAGTCCTGTTTACTTTGGAACTCACCTTGTATTTACTTTAAGCCACAAATTACGACTATAGCTTATATACATTTTTTTACGACTTTCGGGGGCGGAAGTGGGCGTGGCCAAATTTTAAAACAAACTTGATCTGCGTGCAAAGTATTCCAATGTTGTCACCATATTAGGTAACTCTAGCTTTTATAGTCTCTGAGATCTTTTTACCAACACGGACGGACGGACAGACGGATAGACGGACATGGCTAAATCGACTCGGCTGGTGATGCTGATCAAGAATATAAATACTTTTTGGGGTCGGAGATGCCTCCTTCTGCCTGTTACATACTATACATTCTCGATTGACATTAACTTGTGTGTTAAAACCAAATCGCCGAAAAGAAAAAAAATTGTATTCCAGATCTTAGATGCTTTCAAGCAGCCACAGACACATATTGTAATTTCAATTATTTCGTTTAGCGCGGGAGCTTTTATTCAATAATCTCGGAAACTACTTTGTGAAAACTTTTAACTTAAACTCTTTGTAAAAGCCTATAAGCTTAAATAAATTAATCAAATCCAACCAGAAAGATTTGGTAGTTGGTTGCTACCTCTATAAGGTGACTTATTTCGCTTACCTTATATATATATAAAAGACAATATTGGGAATCCCAAAAGGACCCGTTGACTCATCCTCTGTAATTCCATTGTTAAAAGCTCTCGTTCCGGAGTTCAGGTTTTTTATTTTTTTTGTTGGAAAAGCTAAGTAGAATTAAATAAACATTTCATTTAATCATTTTTTAAAACCCTATAAAGAAATATTACAAGAATTGGTGTTAGGAAATGCGTATATATGTGGAATTATTTTATTGTATAAAGTGGTTTTTGTGTATATTTGTGTTTTTTTGGTTAATATAATAGATCACATCTGTCTGTAAATGTTGTGGAAAGCCCCTTATAAAATAATTAGCTTCAAAAGTTTAGTTTTCGTTGACAACTAAGATATTCCTCTATAGTTGTTATCATCCATTTTTCTACCTCTCTGTGGAGAGGATTGACGAATGATTCCTTCCAATTAAGGAGAAGTTGTGATGTTTCTAAGGATAAGTAAAGCAATTTTAAAAGAGTACTGCACAGGGCCCTGGCACAAAATCATAGCACATAGCCTAGTATTCCATGACACGTTGAAGAACCAAAAGAAGCGAGCTTTCGTTTAAGCTTAGACTGCAGATTAAGTTTGATTTGCGCATGTTACAAGAATAGGTCTGGTTTGATTCGAATGGCAAAGAATAAGTTGTTTGAAAAATAAGAGCAAAAAGAGCGGCGATTGTCTGATCATTGTTTGCTGTACTATTTTCAAATGAAAGCGAGGAAGGATGTGTAATAGGCTTACGTTTAGTGTTGACAAAATAATAAAACTGTTTTGGGTCCTCCGCGAACTGAACCCTACAACGAGTCAGATAGTTTTTATAACACTGCGCGTTACGCACGGTGAACTTATACCGACCCGCTAAATAACGAGAATGGAAAGCTTGAGGACAGTTACTTTTAAATTTAGAATAGAGATTGGACTTAATGTTTTTGAGGCGAGTCAACTCTTTTCTCTGAGATTGACGGATAGTATAGCGGAACACATTCAGTAAAAAAGGAATTTATTGCATTGTGAAAAATATCCATGGCACCCACCATGTCAGTGCACATGTAGAGATCGGACCAATCAGAGTAAGATATGAAATTATTCAGCCGTCGAAAATCCGCCTTGCGAATGCAGTGGACTTTCTTAGCTGGCCGATCAGACTGATTCTCCATAACAGTCTCAATATCGATAGCCACATCGAAAGTAGGATGGTATGGATCTTCGGGTTGCGTCAAGCGCGGGACCCTAACCAAAGTAGAGATCGAGCTAGCGATCTAAGGAATTTCGTATATGGTTGACTTGAGACAGCGAATGTCAAACAAGCCAACAATAAAGTCATGCTGTTCTGTAGTTAAAGGAGTATTTGAAGATTCATTTGTGGACCAAATAGCCCCAGGAATGTTAAAATCACTTAGAACTACTAAATGGTCCCTATCCGAAAGTCTATTGGAGACCGCCTGAATAGCAGAAAGGTGGTTCCAATAAATAGGAAGTTCCGATAAGGGGGGAATGTAGAAACATGTAATATAAGTAAAACTAACATTAGATGATAGCTTTACACAAAGGAATTCAACATCGTTGCAAAACTAACATTCGATAATAGCTTTAAACAAAGGAATTCAACATCGTTGCATTCCTCGAAAGTTAATAATTCAGACGTGAGGTTGGAGTCCACCGCAATAAGGACACCGCCCCTCGCCAGGAAGGCCGATTAAGCTTGTACGTTGTGTACACAGCTGGAAACACTTCGGAGCTTAAAATCTCCGGCTTTAACCAGGTTTCTGTGAACACAATCACCTGGGATGCAAACGATAAACTATCAGAATACCATTTAGGAAGCTAACTACGTAAGCCTCTTGCATTCTGATAGGAAAGAAGAAGAGAATTTGTTAGTTTTTTGAAGTGGACGAGGTAGACGGCACAATGGATTTTTCCGGCCTGGGTAAACTAACTCCAACAGGCCGTCTTTTCTTTTTCTTAGCTTCGTACTTCTCAACAACAATGTGCTTTGGCCAGAAGTTCTCAGAGCACATTGTCTTAAAAAGTTTGTCAGGGACATTTATTTTGAAAGATGAAATATCATTAGCATAAGAAAATTTGAATTTTCCCACCTTAATCTTAGATTTTTCGGTTTTAATAGGACCTAGAATGTAGGTACTTTCATCATCAGATGTTCGATCAGGGGAAAGCCGCGAAGCGAATATCTTTTTCGTTGGTGGAATAGCAATCAGGGCTTTTGGCAATACATTTGTAGTGCCAATTTCGGCAAGTTTTCTGGATGGGGTTCTGTGGGGTCATTAATTGTGACCCCTCAGCGGACTCAACGGATATAAATGAAGGCGCTGCCCCTCCCTCGGCAAATTCGGAGGCCGAATCTTTTCTCGCCCCCGATCTTAATATCATTGGAGTTAGATATATTGGAGTCGGGGACTTTGCCGAGGAAGCTGTTGAGAACCCGCGGCGAGTTGTTGGGATTCGCCCAAATGCGGTGTGCCAACCGTGGTTTTTTTGCGCTTAGCGGACTCACTTAATAAACTGGGAGTTCAGCGCCAGGAGCACCTCATTAGTTTTACGAAAACTAACAAGTAGGTCCTTAAAACCATTTTTGGTTTGCCCCATAAAAGACATAATTTCCTTTTCAACATCGCGACAAGATTCACAACAATAGCGCAGTCCAATGTTTTTAATAATTTCAGCCGCCCAGCCTGTGCGATCACAAGCCCAGCAACCGATAATAGGGTCATCTTCAGAAAATACCTTCTTGCAGGTTTTAATTATACAAACAATATTAGAGGACATTTTAGTGACTTACCACTGTACCAATCAGAAGTTATGGAAAAATAAGTGTAGTTTATTGCATTGAATTTATTGCTAAATGGTTTTTGTTGTTGTGTCTTTGCTTTTTTTTAATGTTTTGTTGGCAGATCGTTAATGTTATTCTTCTTGAAGTAGAGTCATCATTGGTGGTGTCCAGAATCCTTAAAGTCGTTAGAGCCTGATATGTGTCACGGGGTTGTTGTTTCAGGATTTAGGCATTGCCTAGTGATTTGGGAACCTGTTCTTTTTATACACTTGCAGGGTATTATAATTTTGCCATGATATTTTCAACGCAGTGAAGGAGGCATCTCCGATCCCATAAAGTATATATATTCTTGATCAGCATCACCAGCCGAGTCGATCTAGCCATGTCCGTCTGTCTGTCTGTTTCTACGTAAACTAGTATCTCAGTTTTTGAGCTATCGGGCAGAAATTTTCAATATAGTCATATTTCTTTAGTACGCATTATGTAAGTCGAAATGGACGAAATGGAACCACTATATCCTATAGCTGTCATATGAATGATGGCGAAATTAATGTAAACAAAATTAAAGATTCTCTATTTTTGAACGTATCTCAATAATTTTCGAGATATAACAGTTTTTCACTGTTCTAGAATTACGGTCTTAATTTCATTAAGATCTGGCAACTATTTCATATTGCTGTCATTCTAAAATTCTACATGTAAAATGTAAAATGTGTAGGTAAATTTTATACAAATTTACTAACTTCGATATTTTTCAATTTTTTATAATACATAATTTCCTTCAGGATTCACTTTTGACACGTCAGATATCGGCGGGATTTTTTTAAGCGTGGTAATTTTACAACATGTCCTTCAAGGTTCACATTGCACTCGGTATTGTTCGACGGGATGTTTTAAACTGGTCGACAGCCCTAAGGATATTTGATTCCTTTAAGAGACAGCATCGGCATCGTACATTTACCGCGGTCAAGATCGCGGAAGGATATCCAACTTTTTCATTTATTTAGCTAGCAGGTGTTCACCGGTTTTATTTTCACTCGTCGAACTCTGACGATATCTTTGATCCGAAGTTTACCGCACAATCTGTATTTTTGGCTTGATGGTATTTTTAACTCCCGATTTCTTTACACCAGATTTTTCTGAATGACTCGAAATTTGGGCCCTTTATACCCGCAGCCACAGTGTAGAATCACATGAATACTAAGAATGGAGTCCCTCCGGTACACCATTTCCCATTTTCTTTTTTTGCTGCGGTGTGCTGCCTATTTTCTCCCATGTACCTATTCGTTGTATTCAGTTTTGGTGCAGCTGTCCTAATTCTGTGGAGTCAGGTGTCTTTCTAAGGTGTTGAGGTTTATCAGCGAATTCCGCGCTGAATTAACGGATTGAACTTTGGCCTGTTCGCTTTTGCCTTTGGCGTACATAACAGGCTCGAGGTCGTCGATGCTGATCAGCATGCAATGATCCCGCAAGAAAATGAGCATATGCCTTTTTAATTACAGCGCTCTGCTGCCATCTTTTGCCATATGTTGCTCTGTTGCCATCAACGTGTGGCTTCGACCCGATGAGCATTATTAAACTTTTCGGACATGTACGCAGTAGGATGATCGTCGCCTTTGGAGTCTGTTGGAAAAAGGACTCCGACAACTCCAGTTGTGTACGCATCGCAATAAGTCGTTAAGGGCTTAGTAAAGTCCGGAACTATTAACCCTGATTGTGATATCATGCTGTCTTTCAACCCCTCAAACCCTTTTAGTCCTTCTTTGTCGAGCTGCAATTTAGGAGTTTGTCTTTCTTTAGACTTTCGTGAAGTGGTGCCCCGACTTGTGCATTATTCTGAATAAATGGCCGGTACCAGCCCGTCATTCCCAAAAACCTTAGCATTTGTTACGCAGAATTGGGTGTTGGAAATTCTTGTATTGCTTGTATTTTTGAAAGGTCTGTTTTGATACGGCCTCTGCCTACTACATACCCTAAATACCTAGCATGGCTATAACAGAACTTACTTTTCTCAAACTTGATAGTAATTTTGGCTCATCTCAGACAGTCAATGGCTTTCTGTAGTAGTTTTAGGTGTTCTTCGATTGTTGATGAGCATACTAGAAGATCGTCTAGATACTCAAACACACTTTGACCTAATCGTTGCACAAGCCAAAAGGCATCACTGTAATTTGGGATCCAGCGGTATTGGCCAGAAAGCATCCTTCAGATCTATAGCTGAAATACAATGTGTCTCCTGTAATCTTCTCAACAGTTCTTTAATAATCGGTAGAGGGTATGCATATACTTTTCGGCCATTTAGGCATAAGCGGTTCTTGGTACCTTTTTGTACAAATGTTACTGGTGAGATCCAGGTACAACTGCATTATTCTATTACCCATTTTTGTTTTTAATGGTGATATAGGATAATGCCTCTGCTTAATCGGCAAATCCTCCTGCGTAACTTGTATGATATGTTCTTCTAGTTCGGTTTTCCCTAGTCCCATATCAGTGCAGGATGGAAAGTGTCAACCACACTTTTTAGCAGGATTCCTTTCATGGATGTAAGTGTATGTGGTTGGTAAGCTGTCTTCTGTCTTGAATGGTTTCCTCTTTTGCTGGCGTTATTGTTCTAGCTCGGTCAGACTTCGAAAGGCGATTATCATTTTTCAGGCTGATCACCGAAGCTATTATTTTTTCTTGGTTTTTCTTTTAGCTTCTTGATATCGGTGTAAGCATCATAGTTTTTTGTCTTTCCTGGATACTGTTTCGTGTACATCATTGAAAAGTCGGTCGCAAGCTGCGTTGTATCTTGCTTGCGCTGGTGATACGATTTGTGTGGCGAAATCTGAGCAGAACGCGCTGTCTTACTGTCTTACTGTGTTGAGGTAGGGCTGGTCTGAGCAGGTGCCTCCGACTCTCCTGTCAGACTCTGCTGTAAAAATTCTGAATTACGGGTGTGATACGATTCGTTATTAAATTGTTTGTTCATTCCCGGAGACTTAATCTTTTTAAGATTTGAATTTCAATTTTGAATTTATTTATATTTTTTCCAATATATAATTTTTTCTTATATATTAAGGCGCTAGTCACGTAGGATATGTAATAAATAAGATTAAAAATATGTAAAGTTATATCCAATATATAATAATAAATATTTGTTAAAAAATGTATTTAAAATAGCTTTAAAATATAAAATTTGATTTAAAAGATTTTACGGGCTTGAAGAATCTATGGGATATGAGGTTAGTTTTAATTTAAGCTGAGGTGAGATAAGTCGAGCATCATTATTAACGATTACTTTCAGTTTATTCTCACTACATGTATCACAGTTTGCAAATACTTCCAATCCATAGAAAAGAGACGGAATTATACATGTTTTTGCTATAACTAGCCGGGCGTTTGTGGGCAAAACGTATTGTTCTTATTGATATGGTTATTCAATGGCAGTGTTCTATTAAAAATAAATTCTAAATTAGTTGCATTGTCCACATGCTTTAGGTTTTTATGGCCAATTTTTAAAATATTCAAACCTTTTGTTGTACCCTTGACGGCGTTTCATAATTTCATTGATAGAAACGTAGTCGGTGTTTCGGACATTGAGAACTCTCTGAACATCTCTCCAGTCACAAGAGAATCCGTTCGTTTCTCGCAAATGTCGTACTTGAAAAAGTAAACATTCGACCGAGATATCCCTACTGGACCCACCAAACTTAAAGTTCCATTTGTACAGTTACTAAGCTGAGCCTCGTTATCTCTGGCGGTGAAATTGTGCTGACTTTAAGTTTCTCCCTCCCTAGGGCTCGTTGTTATTCTGTTTGCTGCTGGTTATATTGTCTTTGGTTTTGCTGGGTTTTGCCAAGCTGTTCCATGTCTTTGTGACATGAAACTGGGCTCTTCATTTTCCCTGGTTATTGGATTTTCTCTTGGTTGCACTGATGACAGTTCGGCCACTTTGGTTTGCAAGTTTATGACTTGCTCATGCAATTCTATGATCCCTGTTGGCATCGATGCCTTCATCTCATTATTTGACATAATTAATGCTAGGACCATACTCTCCATACTTTGAACCTCGCTCCCTGGTTAGTCGAAAGAATATAGGACCGCCCTTGTCAAGGTGTTCCTCTCCAACAGCTCCTTCGAAATCATCCATGATGACGCTATCAGTTGGCTTTTGACACTTGGCGACAGGTTTTTTTCTTTGACTGGAGATAAGCTGGTACTCGCCTGTGTTTCTGAATTAGTTTGTCTGGCTTGCCTTGCGGCCAGGGTTGATACCCTTATTGATCTCACAGAAAGGAATTTAAGTGTAGCCTTCTTTTCTTTCTTTGCTTCTGTCTATGTTATAACCATATAGCCATATAGTCAATAACCCAATCGTGTGATCGCGTTGTTTATTATTTCCGGACTCTTATTTCTATTTTGTATATGTATGTTTCCAGACCAGCGAAAGGAATTGCTTTCCCCTCTCTCTCTCTCTCTCTGGACTCGAACCTCGCGAGCGACCTGCTTATCTGCCTAATACGACTAGAAAGCGTCGGCCAGAACGATAAATAATGTCATCCCGCCCATTAGTCGTGGTACCCGTACAGACTCGACCTCGCGAGAGACCTGGTGTAGCCTAGTACAATGGATAGCGTCGGCTGTACGGATACTGTCATTTCCCCACCCTCTTCAGTACTGGGTCGACAAACGAGTGACGAACCGCTACCCCAACCGATGATGAAGAATTTATTATGGCGATGACTGTATAATATTAAGACCGGTCGGTGGTGCGCCGCTATTCGTGTGTGACCCTGCTTTCCTGGACTTAACCCCCTCGGGCGACCTGGCATAGCAGAGTACAAACGGATAGCGTCGGCCAGGAAGCGCAGCTAAGTTCATTTACGTAAAATATGTGTTTAAATGGTCTGCTCTTTCATAAACAAGGTATAATTATATTATTTCTTTTTTTTGTATAACGAGAGAACTATGACTTAGAGGATTAGAATATAATATTTAAAATTTAAAAGGTTCTTCCAAGTCAATGGCCAATTCTAAAATGCCTTTTGATTCTGATACTACCTGTCTGTGAAGTTGGACAGTTTAAAAGAATATAAAAAATAAATTATATTTATACTAAAGGTTGAATTAAAAAAAATGTTATAAAAAGTGTTAGCTAATTTTGGCATTGAAGGTATCTGCTCTGATGACTTTTAATTCTTTGAAAAGTACTACAACATGTTTATCTGAATACGTACAAAAGTTTTTATAACTTGAACTGAAATAAAATGTATTAATTGAATAAAAAGGAGAAAATCAATTCAAATTGAGTGCAGAGAGCAATGTGCTGACGGCCTAATTTGGAAAAGCCAAATACAGAAAGATTACGACTTTAGCGGAGTTACACTCATCGACGGTCTGGCAACACTGTTAGTCATGGCGGTGTTGACAGTTCCTAACGTGAGACCCTCCTGAAATGCGACTTCGTCTCTGTTAGAAGCTCGCAGACATCGTTTTCCAACCTCTCTTACGAAACCTTGCAGGTCTAACACGCGTGATTTTAGAGCTACACAATATTTTATGGAGTTGCAAAATTAGACCCTCTGGTCAACGCTCAGCCTGATGACAGATAGACAAGTGACGGTAAATAGTGCTATTTTGTGAGACTATGTGAGATAGGTTTTCAATCAGTTTCGTGTACTTATAGTAATCGGTATTATCCCTGTAGCCCCGCGTAGACGACTTAAGGAGACACGACTTTAACGAATAGTCATCCATCGGCCTGTCCGACAAGTTCCGCACGTGGTATGCGCCTCGGTAACGTCACGCGAATCGGCCATAACATCTAAGATGCCCGAGCCTAGAGTTGCGTTCGAAAGTTCATCAGTGATCGTCCATAACCCCAAAGAAAGCCAACCTCCTGGCTATCCTTTAGTGGGTATCCGGTAATCATCCACGTGAATATTTCCATCGCATCGAAAACTGCACCTGGAAAACGACCGATCACCTGAGAAGGTGCCGTGCGGAGAAACGTCACCAGCAGCACGACTGCTCAACATGAGCGCTGATAAATATCTACAAACAAGCCTTATTAGCTGATTATTTTCGCTAAAGGCTAGTATGGGTTACCTATAATGCTCAGTCCTTTTTCAAATAAACTCTAAGTAGGCCTTAAACAAATATTTAATCCAGTAGTTGAAGACCTTGACATATGTGGATTGAATATTTACCGATTATTTCGAATTCTATATAATAGTCGTCTCGGAAGTCTGTGGCAATCATGTGTCGATAATCATAAACTTCATCCAAATAGCTTTGCACTTCTACGATAACAGGCCTGCTGACTTCGTGGAAGCCTAAGTAAGAACGGCACAGTCGCATAGCTCCAATGGAAGTTTAAGACTCCTTTCGAGTTATCTACTATGATTGACCAAAAAACGCTCTGTTAGGATTTTGGAGAGATGAAAGATAATCAGTCGAGTTCAGTAAGGCAAAAATAAAGTTAGTTCAGTAAAACAGGAAAAAAAGTAAAAAGTTTGATAATCCCTGTATCTGAGTATTTTCTTGAACTGCATTTAGAGTCGATCACGTTTAATATACGATAACTTCTTTTATAATTAACATCATGACTTAATTACAGCCGAACATGCCATCGAATCTTTAGAATTACCGTAATTTATGATATCTGTATTGTTCAGCATTTGTAGCCTAACGATTAGTTAACAATGTTAGTACATTATGAATTATTAATTCATCCTGTAAGCTAACCCATTTCAGGATAAGAAATGTTCACATATTGAAGAGCGATTCAAAATGAAGCTGTATTAACTTAAACTGACGTACAATGGATCTCTAATTAATTAAAGGTACCCGAGTGGACACATTATGTTAAAATAGGAAAGCTTAGCGTTTTCAACAGAGGGCAGGGTACAGACGAGATCAACATCTCATTCTTGTCTTGCGAGCAGAGACTTATTCTTGGACAATTCGAATTATCTAAACTCCATTCCGTTACCTTTCTCTGTATACATATTAGTTGTGTGACGACTGCTTTTCCGACATTTCAATTTTTCCCACCCCACTACAATACCTAGTCGGCAAGTTAGTTAGGCAGAGAGAATTCTTTTCCGCCCAACAAGGGGCTCAAATGATCTTTTCTCACGAAGGATATTCTCTCGAAGGATTTTTCCAAAAATATATTTTGCTTCCGTATAGTTAATTTTTCGGATACTTCATGAAGTCTCTGCCTTTCCTGGTTTCAGATTTCAACCAATAAAAAATTTCTGGTAAGGTTAAAGATCTACTAAAGTATTTTGTGTAAGAATTTGGTGGACTTTGGTAACTTGTCGAGACTGACCGACCATCAACATTGTTAAAATTTATATCGACTTCATGTCGATTTGAAGTATCCTAGAAATCATTATATTTATGCTTCTAGTAAGGAACGATGGGGTTGGATTATTGAAATTTCATTCCAATTATAGCTTTATGGTGATCAGTTGTACAGTATACATTGAGATCGCTTGGTATTGGATGTCTTCAATTCACTCCCCTATAGACCCTGCACTTTCTTTAGTTACATAAGATAGATTCTGGTTACCTCACCCAAGGAGTAACCTCAACGAGCATAAATATTGATCAAACCGAATCCGACCTCAGGTTAAGACTTTATATTAGGTTTAGTTGCTGTGGTAGTCTGAATTATTTGTGAATCACTTAGATCATTGAGGTCCATTGTTATTCCGCTTTTGATCTGTTCCTCCTTTCCATATAAATTGCCGTAAGCAGTTTGCCCAGCCGGAGGCTTGTATAAAGATCAATGTCCTAGGGCACACACAAATGTGCTGCAACTTTCGGGGTTTAGTTTGAGAAGCTCTTTCGTGCGCTTCCTATCTATTTCAAGCCATGTTTGGCGCAAGATTTAACAGTTTGTCATGGCCTGCCAAACCGAAATTGCAAACTGTTCGTAATTGTTTTTGACTATGAGCTTTCCGGATGCAATGTTCTTCTTATGAAGGAGTAGAATAGTAATGCCTAGTTTAGCCAGCTCATCCACTAATCATCCCGGTGACCCAGAGCCCAAAGAGGGCAGATAGCGATCTTGTGTTGAGTTTGTTGTGCATATGCTATATTATTAATCTTGACTGAGTGTGGTGATCACGCTTGCATGAGAGAGTCTTCTTTATTGAGCTATTGTTAATTTTGAGGATGAAACTAAAAAGAGAATCACCCCGTTCGTTAGTGTCTGAACTACCCTTTTCCTAATAACTTACTTGAACCACATTTCTTAGTAAATCGTCTTTAGTGCTCTGCTTCTTATGAGCTATATAGGGAGACAGTAGTCTGATCAGAGCTGGCTGAAACTTCAGACATGCCGCCGTGTTGTCTGCTGTAATTATGGAGCAGAAAAATCTTAAATGAATGTTCGCATTTAGAGATTGGCGAGTTCGGCCTCTATCCATCTCCATCTCAGGATCTTTCCTTCCGGATTTCTCTGATGTCAATTACCGTTCTCTCTTTGGCAATCTTTGTAATGCCCACTGGTCGAGGACATCACTTCATCCTTAGCCGCACTCGAAGTTGGGTTAGTCGCAGAGCGATTCCAACTTTCCATGGTGATGGCTTTGGGTTGTTTAGTGCCCATGACCTAAGGGTGCTGAATGGCTCCTTTGTGTTTTTTTTTTAAGTGAAGAAAGGGGAAAGGCCTGCCTAGGCAGAGATTTGGGATTCACGGGTAAGGCTATATTAGAACAGAAGATAGCCATTTCCATAAGCCCTCCCTGAGCGACTGAGCATTTGTTGTAGCCTGGACCCTCAGCCAAGCTGACGGAACGGGTCGGGTTACATCTTACTCCCTTAGTAGTGATGTGTTGGTTTGGGATGGAGATAGGTTTTAGTGTTGTGGAGGGAGAATGTAGAGCAATTTGTTAGACGCGGCTGAACAACTCACGTCGTAAGTGCGATAATCACGTATCATCGCCTGCTATTGACAGCTAAGCTCCAAAGAGAACGATTGCTATCCGCAACATACTCCCCCAGAACCATTTCACACGTTCTTTGGCACAAGAGGTCAAGCCTTTAAAAACTTGAAAATAAAACGCCCAATTAATAAAATTATTTAGAACACCCCAGATCTACTTAATAGAGTCCTTGATATTCCAAACGAAATCGTAATAAAAGGTATACCCATGTAGCCATGAAAATCTTGCAGCTGGCAGCATTAATCCAGCAAGCTCACGCTGCAACGATACGGTGGTGAGTGATGTGCTGTTTATTAAGACCACAAATTCCATAGGGTATGTATGTCTCAGTGAAAACTTATTAAGGTTACGGATCTTTTTGTTATTTATTTTTATTTTTCAAACTTTAATACACTTACATAACTCGTAGGTGATAAGTTCCACAAAAATATCATCAATAGGTTAACTCACATTACCATTATCGTTTTTCTTTAATTAAGTAATGCTTTATACGTATGGAGTAATTTGGTATTTTGGTTATTGATCGATATCGGGTTTGTTTTATTTTCCTACCCACGCCACCAATCATGAACCGGCCGGAAAAAATAAAGACAGAGTGTGTTAGGATAAAATAATATTGCCAAAAATCATTAACCACTTGACTTATTTAATCAATTTAACCCTTTAAAGAGACCTGCAAGTTATTAAAAATAAAGCCTATATGCAAAGGCAATAATTATTATAGGCCTTTTTTAATACTTTCATACTGTTCAAAGACTTTTGAGAAGCTAATTGCCCGCAAATAAATACATTCTTAATCATAAATATATAGTTAAATAATGATCATAAGCAAAGAAGCTGCACGACTGATATTATAAAAATTATAAAGGACAAACGTAGGGAAACTGATAACAGTAATATTTAGTAAGACTTTTGACACAGTTGACCGCAGAATATTAATAATGAAAACGCAGAAAATATTTAAACTTTCTGCCCCTTCTGTTAAATTAATGTCGTCGGATATCACGTCAGCTTGGCTCTTATATAGCCACAGATCTCTGCAGTTTGTGGCAACCTTATTAAATCTTAAAAAAATAAAAAGGGGTGTGTCCAGCCTACGCACGATATAAGTGAAACTTCTAGTATTCCTCTCTCTCTTGTCATTTCATTTTAGTTTGAAGATTAGAGGTTAAATAATTCAAGGACGAAGCATGGATTTTTTTATCTAATATTTTTTTAAGCATCGTTTCATCAGTGGATGTCGCCTTTTTCAAATCCTTTTCGAACCAAAGCCGATCGCAAACGCTACAAGCATAGCCAAAAGGATTTTCCACAAACATTTTTTGAAATTGTTTATGTGCAAATTTGTGATTTACATAGTCATCATCAAATTCTATCGGTGCCCCATCTACATATTCTTCGATATCCATATCGAAATCAAGATCATCCAGTGATTCTCTATTCGGGAGTTCATGGTCACCGTGTACATCCTGCTAACAGAAAATATAATTTACTGGAAAACTCATTTGAAATCACTTTTTTCATCTATAGTGAAATTGTTTTTAGAAATTGATACGTACAATATTGACATTATTCGCCTCATCATAATTCGGTTGTGTAGTTATGGCTTCTTGGGCAGGATTAGTATCTAGTATCTCATCAAAATCCTAGAGAAATGAATATGTATTCCCATGTTAATTTCCAAATTTAATTCGATGTTAATTAATAAATTAATTAATTCGAACAATGCAATAATGGCATATCAACTTACAATTTCGGGGGCATTATTTCTATTTCGCTGCTGTCTTATTGAATTGTTGTGAATATTGTTGGGTTTTGGCATGAAATGTTGGTTATGAACTTGTGCTGCATGTACAACGTATTCTGGACCATCATTGGGACTCAATAAATGAACAGAACTCGTAGAATTCGAAACGATTTTTCCCTTTTTTGATGGAATTGGAGCAGGTGTCATAGCGTTAGCTGCAGCAGATCGCAAACGCTCTCTGTATGCTTTACAACGTTCTGCAGCCGTTTTAGCTTGAGATTTGGGGGGCTTTAATTCTTTTTTCCGCTCTCTGTACCTCCTGTCGTCCTTTGCTCTTTGGGTTGTAGCGACGACATTCCTACATCATATTTCACTGTTAGTATAATCTCGCCAATATGTTAAACAATTATATTCCAACAATACTTCTATATTGTGAAATATTTATCAACTCTTTTAGGTTATATTTACCTTGTGTCACTGTGTGAATCTGAC